>JAXBDA010001687.1:0-51296 GCA_036023075.1 Gaultheria prostrata
ACAAGACCGGAGCAAACCGAAATTACCCCCCCCCCCCCCCCCCCCCCAAAAAAAAAAAAAAAAAAATAGCAATGCTATACAAGCTCAATAATTAGATTTATTTTGTAAGCCCACACATGTGGCAAGATCAAATAAATAATTATTCCCTCCGCCCCAATTTTATTTTTTTTATCAATCCTCCGTCCCAATTTGTTTGCCCCTTTTGGGAGAGTGAGTTTTTGAGGGGTGTGAAAACTTTGAATTGTTTTTTCTGTTTTGCCCCTAAATCCAGTCAATATTACTGTGGCCAATTTTGTGGAGCTAATTTTTTATATGAAACTCAAAATATATACAATATGGATCTTATTTGATAGATATCATTTAGTTATATTATACAAAGTTTTCAAAATCATAAGAATCGTTATAAAATAAAAGATAATGGACAAACCAATTGAGATGGAAAAAGTATTTTTTGAGGGTAAAACTGGAAAGTGACCCTATTTTGATGGATGTTTTTAGAAATGAGACAAATATTTTGGGACATCCCACAATGGAAAAAAGGACCAGCAATTTGGGACGGGGAGTACATCACATGGATCTCATATGATTGACTATAAAATTGCATCAACACCTTCCGTACACTTTTATTCTAAATTTTCACTCTAATTTTGGGCCTATGAATGATTTTCCGTTCATAAAACTTGAATTCGTTACTTTTCTTTCCATTTTCTCTCCAAACCAAGCAATAGGTGAGAAAATTTCTTAATTTCTCTTTTTCTTTTTTCCCTTTCCTTTTGCATAAGTTCTAAACAAACCTAGAGTCAAACAAACAACACTATAATGGGCTGCTGTTTTTTTGGAAACTAGGTTAACTGAGGTTTTAGAGCATGTACACCAGGCAAGGCAAATCCTTACCTTTGGCCATTTTACCTCCCAAAGTCCCATAATCTCTACTGCACCAGACTAAGCATAGCAAATGCATTTTGCATTTGGCGGCTCAGGCTCGGCAAGAGTGCCGACCCACTGTTGAGGAGGTAAGTTTACTTTAATAGTTTCTCTCTCTTTCTCTCTCTCTCTCTCTCTCTCTCTCTCTCTCTCTCTCTCTCTCTCTCTCTCCTCCTATGGGGCCTACTACACATTAATTTCTAATATTTAATAGAGATACTGAGATAGTGAGGAAAGTAGAGAGTATTGGTGGAGTGTGGAAAAAAATATGGATAGGTAAAATAGAAAATGTGCACTATTCATGAGCATTTTTTGCTAGTGATTAGTGCACTTGCTCTTAGAGAGATCAACATCCCGAGTCACAAGACTCCAAACACATGCTAATCATTCGATGCTCTCAAAGCTCCGTCACGTGATAGCTCTGGAACACTTTATAATCACACATTGTTGTAGGATTCACAAATAAATGTATAAACCTACGTAAAACACATGGTGCTGAAGTGGTTTGAGCACCACGTGATTGCGCTCCGGAACTACCGATTAATTACTCACCCCATGATCAAGATTTTCCTTGGACTCCAATTTTTCCATGTTTCAAATGTGGTCGCTGACCCCTCCTACTAGTGCTCATGTACCCTCCTACTAGTGCTCATGTGCTCGAATCACATCCTCTCTCTCTCTCTCTCTCTCTCTCTCTCTCTCTCTCTCTCTCTCTCTCTCCATTTCTGTAAACAAACAAATCCATCAAACAACTGCACAATCACAGTCTGTACCTTTCCAATGCCCACCAAACAAACAGAATTTTTCACCTGGGTCTTCCTATTCCTCTTCACAAATCCAGTTCTCTCTCAATCCACCGAGTTCACTTTCCATGGCTTCAAAGGTTTCACCAAGAACAACATAACCCTATCCGGAATCGCAGAGATACAGAAAAACGGAATCCTCAAACTGACCAACAACACAATGGGGATGATTGGCCACGCCTTTTACCCTATTCCAATCACATTCAAGAACTCCACAACCCATAATAATAAACCCTTCTCTTTCTCCACTGCTTTCGCTTTCGCCATCAAGACGGAGAAGCAAAGCCAAGGCGGCCACGGCTTAGCCTTTTTAATCTCACCCACCAAAGATTTCTCAAATGCAGTTGCAAATCAGTACTTGGGTCTTCTCAATCCTGAAACGAATGGGAATTCCTCGAACCATTTGTTTGCCATCGAATTCGATACGGTTCAAGACTTCAACTTCAAGGATATCAGTGATAATCATGTTGGCATCGATCTCAATGGCTTGACATCGAATGCTTCGGTTAATGCTAGCTGTTTTGATGATTCGACGCGAAAAGAGCTCGATCTAAAGAGTGGGAAAACAATTCAAGCATGGATCGACTACGATTCGGGGGGAAATCTATTGAGTGTCATGCTTTCTTTCTCCTCAACAAAACCCAATATCCCAATTTTATCAGTCGAAGTAGATCTTTCTCCGATTTTCGAAGAATCCATGTATATTGGATTCTCTGCTTCCACAGGTGTGCTTATGAGCTCTCACTATATACAAGGTTGGAGTTTCAAAATCAATGGAAAAGCTCAATCTCTTGAGCTATCTTCTCTCCCCTCTGTTCCTAAGCCAAAACAGAGCAAAAAAGCACTAATCATTATTGGGGTCTCTGTTTCTTCTGTTTTTGCAATTATCTCTGCGAGTGTATTGGCCTTTTACTTGATTAGAAGGATTAGAAATTCTGATGTAATTGAAGCATGGGAGGTCGATGTCGGGCCCCACCGATTCCCCTACGAAGAACTCAAGCAAGCGACGGAAGGATTCAGGGATGAAAACTTACTTGGGTTCGGCGGATTCGGTCGAGTTTACAGAGGAACTCTACCGAATTCAAATACCCAAGTCGCGGTCAAGCGAATTTCGCACGATTCGAAACAGGGGTTGCGTGAATTCGCATCGGAGATTTCAATTATCGGCCGTCTGTGTCATCGCAATTTAGTTCAGTTATTGGGATGGTGTCGAAAGAGAGAAGATTTGTTGCTTGTTTACGATTTCATGTCCAATGGGAGCTTAGATAAGCACATTTTTTACGAACCCAGATCGGTTTTGAGTTGGGAACAGAGGTTAAAGATTATGAAAGGGGTAGCAAGTGGACTGTTATACTTGCACGAGGGTTGGGAAGAGACAGTGATTCACAGGGACATTAAATCAGGCAAGGTGCTGCTTTATTTGGATTTCAACTGGAGAAAAAAAAAACAGTTAATTATAAGTCGAAAAAAATCAGGCCGATCGAATATCACTAGCCTTATTATTATTTTTTTTACTACGTCTGAGTTTCAAATTTCATCTTTTTAAACGATTGTGAACATTATTGACAGGTAATGTGCTGCTGGATTCAGAGTTCAATGGACGCCTTGGGGATTTCGGGCTAGCGAAATTGTACAAGCATGGATCGGACCCAAGCACAACCAGAGTGGTTGGGACACTGGGTTATATGGCGCCGGAGTTAACCCGGACAGGAAAGCCGACGACAAGCTCCGACGTTTTTGCTTTCGGTGCTTTTTTACTTGAAGTTGTGTGTGGAAGAAGACCCATTGAGCTAAAAGCTTTGCCGGAGGAGCTGATTTTAGTGGAGTGGGTGTGGGAGAGGTGGAAGCACAGGGCTGTTTTCGATGTGGTGGATAAGAGACTTGGGGGAGAATACAACGAGAATGAAGTTGTGGCGGTTATCAAGCTTGGGTTGATGTGTTCGAACAATGTGGTGGCGAGGAGGCCAAGTATGAGGCAGGTGGTGAGGTACTTGGATGGGGAGGCAGGGTTGCTGGAGGTGGTGGCACCTCCGTCGGAGAATTGTGAAGGTAATAAGGGCGGCGGCGGTGGTGAGTTTGAGAATTTTGAAGATTCATACGGAAATTCGTCTTACTTTGAGAAGGTGAGCTTGAACTCGTCGGGTGGTGATAGGGATGTTGATGTTGATATTGAAGCCGGCAGGTAGCCATCCTTTGGGTTCTCAATTATGGTGTACATTAATCTTCTTTTGTCAATTAAGAAAACAATTCATTACATTTCCTTTTGGAGTGTACTATATTCAATGAGCTTATGTAAGAATCATGTTAGATTTGGTCCCACATTAATTAGTCAAGACTCCAAAACTAATGTATGAGCTTGGCCGACTCATCACTCATTGTTAGTAATTTGTTTTGAATTGAATACTTTAACATGGTATCAGATTGCCTCGTTTGTGCCATAAATGCACCTCGTGTCGATGTGATCCCAACATTATGTATACTTTGTCACCTCTCCACATGTGGGTTAGGAATCTAACGTTCGAAGAGTGTTTGAACTTGTCCCACATTGTTTAACTATAACCTCCAAAACTAGTATGACCCGGCCACTCCACTCATGGCCAATTAATTTTGAGTTAGGTACTTTTCCAAACTCTAAGGGTTGATCTAATGGTTAAAGACTAGAAATTTCGGAGTTTTTGGTATTAGATCTCAAGTTCGAAACTTTCTAGATGCTGTCAACTCTAATTGGGTCAGTTCATATGGAACTTTGACCAAAGTTAGTAGGATTGGTCCCCTAGAAATTCGGCGAGCTGCGCATGAACTCACCCATATACCCTAAGTCGTGAACTCAATGGCATGACTTCCATCAACTTGACTACCTAGAGTTCATAGAGAATGAAACATTGTTTGGTCCCAACAAAAAAGCAAGCAAATAAGAAAGCAAGACAAGAATGGAATAAGAATGTCAAATCCAAAGAAACAGAAGGCATATATTTCTCTGTCGTCCTATGAACACGTTCCCTAAATGTTCTGTATCTAGGGTCCACCTTCGAAGAACCTTGACTATGTGGAAGGTACAGGCAATGCAAAACGGATACCTCATGATTTAAGGCACGAACCATGTATTCCACATGTTTTGTGTTGAGTTTCACAGGAAGTTGATTATATGGTCCATTCCCACCCAGGCCATACTGTCAGATCAAACACATGGTGCTCGAGTTCGACTCGTGTTCTGCCCCAACGAGACCAGCTTATTTTGCTACCAAATTATGCTCAAACATTTCCTAAAATTTGTTCATTTTTTAAGCAAAACTCAAATAACCACTGAAAACCCAAAACGAAGATCATTACACTACGACTATTGATTGTGTTTTTGGTACACGTTAACGTTGTATAGAGTAAAAGCTTGATTTTATCAGTGCTTCTCTGAGGAACACACATTTTCTTAGTCTTCTGCTAAAATATTTCTCGACGCATCTCTTTTGTTAGCATAATGTTTTGGACATCACGCCAGCCATTCTAGGGATTAGCTATCGATAAGGATATGAAACGGGTTAGGATTTAGATATTGCCACCCCGGATATGCCCTATACGAACAATGTGCTCAACAAAGAGAAACAGCAAATCTTATGTATACATATCAGCTTACATTAACCAAGACTTGGACCACATTATGTAAAAGTTCTTTACGAAAGAAATTCATCAACCTCATACATCAGGAAAATTCTGGCCTCTGCAGACAAAAAACTCTGCACCCCAAAACATTTTTGTACAGTCTCGACAACACTACACTTCCTTTTTTTACAGCCTTAAACTTGTACATTAATTATATTTCCTCTTCAAGGGCATCAGGTAAGTTCACCGAGCCTCAGCTAGCCTGATTCTAGGTATATCCTTAACTAAGCAATGTACAACCTTTTTTAAAGTACAGCCAGCAAATTATTTTATTCTAAATCAGCTCCTGTCGATCTGGAATCAACAAATGGAGCCATAGCTACACAAGAAAAGGAAAGACGAAAGAGGAGGAAGTCATACTAGCCTCAGTTAGATGTACAACAACTTGTTTCCTATGCCGTCTGAGCCGAATAGGCAGATAGAATGCCAATCCTCCTTTCTGTAAGATATCGAGCACTTTGTTACAAAAAAGAATTGCAAGAAAAAACTTGAGATAGCGAAATTCGACGGCTCCACAATACAAATACACAAAAGAGGAATGATAAAGGAGAAGGGACAGAATTAGTACCCCCGGCTGCAACAAGTTTCTCTACACGTGCAACTATGTGCTTCCCATAGGTGTACTTCTTCAGAGCATTCAGATGAACCTTTATTCGGTTAAGAATAATCTCAAGTTGCTGGTCATCACAAGTCTCCAGCAATTTCTGTACAACGTAGTTGGCAAACTGATCTTTCATCATCACCTGAATTTAAGGGCAACAAAGTATTAAAGGAGAGTAAGCAGGTACCAGAAATAAATTAAAAGTAGCATAACAAATGCAATCTTTCAGAGAATGAGCAAAATGTAGGAGCCTTCCAAGTGTAAGAAGCATCTCCAAATAACAAGTAGAATCACACCAAAAAGGACAGGCAGAAGTTCAGAGATCCAAGCCATAACCTTAAGATGAAGCTAAAAACTGAAAAATCTTTGGAATATACCAGTCGTAATTTTCTACTAAAAAAACATTCGAATATAATCGTGGAAAAAGAAGCTATATTTATTGGCATTGAAAAACTTAGCTATTCACAAGAAGACGTTTAGGAATCTATATTTCTTGACAAAAAGAATCTATAGCTGATTTGCATGTGGAATACTCTTTACTTTTACTGAGTTAGAGGCCTAAAATAGTTGGGGGAAGGAGTCATTATTCCCTGATGAGTAGATTCATGAGCCCTCCATCTTATAAGAGTAACTTCTGCAACAAAATACGGCCAGTATTGCTGAATTTCACATTTCAAATCAATTGTTCCATAAATAATCATTCCCATTATTCTCGAAGAAACATGCATATCACTAACCTTTCTTGAATTTCCCTACAGTTTCCAGATAGTTGTGAATAGTTTAGTAAGTGAAAAATTCCTTCAAATTTTCTTGGATACAACACCTACTGAACTTTAGGGTTTCCTCAGGCTGGAAAGCTACATCTTACACATACCCTCATTGGACTGTCGTCAGTTAAATCCTAAAATCACCAACTTAAAAGCACAGCTTTCCTTCTGTTGTCCCCCAGAATTTTTTTTACTAATGGGGAAAAATGGACTGGGAGCTAAAAAGATATTATCTAAACCAGCAAGAAAATTCACAAAAATGCAAATTCTGCGAAATGTGAAAAAAACGAGAACTGGCCACAATTCATGTAATGCAGCTTAAAAATACACCCTGTGTTTGAACATACTCAAGAATATCAAATGCATGACTGACCTGAAGAGGCTCATTTTCATCGGTGGAGCCCAGCATCTCATTCACTAGGATATTGCGTTCTTCAGGAGTTCCAAAAGCTAAACATTTCTCCACAACATTGGAGGCAAACTTCTGCTGGCTCATCTTAACTATCTGCCCTATTAGCTTATTTATTATACAAGACCGTTCATGTGGCTTTCCATGCTCCAGTACATGCTGCGAGAATGAATGCAAGCAGTTATTTAGATGCAACAACAAATTTAAAATAAGAGCATTGTAAAAGAATGTCAAATTCAGAGATTTTGCTCCGGTATTTCCCTAAAGCAGGTGATCAGTTTTCAAGTCGATTTAGAGAAGCATTTTCATGAGAATTACATATGAGAAATACAAATGAAGCCTTCTCCCGAGAGTGGTTTATGTCCATTCTGAATAAGTCAAATTTGACTTCCACAGACTTTCACCCCAATCATTATTCAATTAGCTGATTTGGAGCATGTACAAAAGACCAAAAGATATAATCGCCATAACAACATTCTGAACACTTTAAACTTATACAATGCCCCCTCTCTCACTACGAGAGGCACATACATTGAAGGGAGTACAACCATTTAAACTGTGGCTTTAGCAATCATCATCACCCATATCAACAATTATACACCAACTTACCTCGTGAAAAGGCAATGATAGAAAACTATCATGTATTAAACTGTTGTAACAAGTTCACATTTAATTAGAATGCATTGCAAACCACTTCAAGGGGTTGGAACAGGAAAGCCCCAGCTTCCCAATTGCATTAGTAAAAAGGAAGTCATGTTAGACATACAGATCAATCCCTGAAATTGCAAAAGCAAGGATAATTGGCAAAGGGTATCCAAAAAACAGCAAACCTGAACAACATAATTCCCATATTGATCTTGTGCTAACATGCAAACAGACTGCAAAACCTCATCCATCACTATCTGTTGGGTTTTTGGGTCACTGCAATGCTCCAGGACTCTCTGTCACATGAAAGCTCTACCACTTTATAAACTTACACAATCATATACTCTGTACAGAAATAATTAAAAAGTTAAAATTGGATAGTGTCTTAACCTGTATGACACGACAACCATATGGATGGGTGGACAGTGTCACTACTTGATCGTAAAATACTGAGATAATGAATTGGATAGCTTCTTCAGGTATGCATTCAATGCACTTCTGAATGACGTGATTCCCATTCTGATCACGTACACAACGCATGACATTACCATCAAGCTCTGCAACCATTGTGGTCTTCTGGTCCAGATCAACAACTTCTATTGCCTGGATGGTAGAGAAAGAATGTCAAACCTACTGCCTTCAGCAACAATTTTATGGCACCTTTTTCAGATTTAGCAAGTCAACCAGGGGCATCATGTTGTTGTAAATCTCAGCTCCATCAGCTCTAGATTACTCAAGAACATTGTCAACAAAACTATATCTACGACTCGGGGCCTCGGCTATGCTCTAACCTAGGATGCTTCTCAAATTAACTTAAACGGAAATTCTGAGGTCTGTGCATCATCTTCAAGATAAAAATACCTATCAACCAAAGCAAATGTCATGCATTTCTCCAAAAAAAAAATTGGTCAGCATATGATTTAGATCAAGCAGAAAATCTGCACAAAAATACAAGAGAGATATACAAAGAAATATAAGCCGCATACAGAGCATCTAAAGATAAGGAGAGGGCCTATCACAATATCTCGAATAGCACAAAATTATACAAACTACAAAGCTAACCAACAAAAGAACTAACTGATTATTGAACAAAGGAATAGACCCGAAATACACAAGGCACGGGAAACCAATCAAAGACAGACCTAAGGAGCTTCCACTCATGTACCTTTCTCAGATCCCATTTACCAAAACATGACCCACACTTACCAATTTTATTCAGCAGGGATAAGAGCCCTGTACAGCAGTTCATAAATATAAGAAAATCTTGCATCAACCAGCTTTGAGCTGGTACCCTCCATTTCAGCCACAATAAAAACTCGAATAAAACCAGCTTGGGTGCTTTCTAGATCCGGCAAACAAGCTTGGAAGATGCTAGATGTGCAATTTACCCAATAGCTCAAGCACAAGGTTACATTAAGAACATAACAGAAATACAGAATCCTTAGACACCAAAGCAAAAATGAGAAGCCACATAAGCAATATATACAGGTCTGTCTGCTACACTGTGAAGTTATGCAGTCAACAGGATAAATATACCTTTTGGATCACTCGGCAACCGTACATCTGAAGGCTAAGAGTGAGGACATGCCCAGTTAGTTGGTCGGCCAGTTCTCTGATCTGATATCCAGTTCCATGTTCGAAAAACTGAGAATGACAAAAGGAAAAAAAAAAAACTGTCAACCACCAAATAAAGTAACTTAACCCTATTCTCTTGTGTGGATACTAAATAGACATAAAAAGTACACAAGACCCAGATCGATAACCCCGTCAAACATAAATTAGTCACGCAAGCAACTTACCTTCTGGATCACATAGTTACCAAATACATCAGTCATTAGTGAAAGAGCTTGAGGCATAATTTCATGGAAGACCATGTTTTTCTCCTCTGATGTGGCAGTTTCAAGCTTCTGTTGAATAAATCGACTCCCATACTGATCGGCACTGCCCATAAAAGTGTAAATTAAGCAACTGAGTTTACAAGGGATTGGACAACAGAAGAGGAGCAATAATATTAACCATCAATAGCTACCTGAACTCAACGACATGACCAGAAATCTCTGAAAGCTCAAAAAACTTTGTTTTATTGCTCTTAAACTCATCTAGTAGTGAGGACGCAAAGTGTCCATCTAGTAATGAGGAGGCAAAATGTTCAGAAGGGTAACGCATGCTCCGCTCACCATACCTGACTGGACTGCCTGATCCAAAGGGGGAGTTTGGAAGAAGGTTACCCCCCAACGGGCTACTAGGATAGGACATACCAAGACCAAATGCAGGGTTGCCATAGTAATTCTGATTTAAACTACCATACGGAAGAGCATACTGTGATTTCTGAGGTGTAAGCAAAGACCCCAAGTAAGCCTTTTGAAGTTCAATCAGATCCATGTATGCATTTCCCATTCCTTCCCTTTCGATTGTTGGATCACTAAGGGCTGCTGCTTGTGCAGCCGCATACTCAGTTGTTCTCAGATAATGAAGATATAGGGGATCCATGAGGGGCATCTGAAAAGAACTACTTGCACTCTGATTTCCAGCTCTACTAAGATTCTGTAGTTCTGCGGCTGCAGTCATTAAATTAGGTCCTAAATTCAAACCTCCACCCAATGCTCTAGAATCCAAGCCAGAGACACCCATTGCTGATGCATTAAGAACATTCTCATACAAAGGTGGCAAATTAGCTGTTTGATTTCCCATCATAGATGGTGATGCAGGATTGATGGCATACCCATTAAAACTGTAGTTTGAAAACGATGAATTCGGACTTTCTAAATTGTGGTAATTAGATGGTGAACCTCCTCCACCATTGAGAATTGGGGTAGAAGGCCCTTTTAAGTACGAGTTTGCCAAGGACGCAGCAGGTTTGTGAACTTCAACTTGTCCATTAGCAATCAAGGAAGAATTGTTCAGATCTACCCCAACACTGCCACTTTTCCCCACATTGGAATACGAACGGAATTGCCCGGAATCAGATCTACTTAGGTGAGGGTGTTGTTTAACACGGTTTTGATCAGTTTGCCTATGAAAAAGATTCTGATGATCATCAATCTCTTGTTGAATTACAGACACGGGATGGTTCTCTTCGTCAACCACTCCATTTGCCAATAGATTCATGCCGGATAAAGCAGCTACTAAATCTGAATGCTCACTCATACCAGGTGATAGACCATTGAAAGAGTTTGAACCATTAACGATATTTCTTTTATCCATAGAGCTGACTCTCCCTCCTCCAACTGGCGGAATTCGAGGACTAGGAGCCCTGGCTACCAGTTGAGGGTCCGGAGTAGTGCTTCTTGACAAGGATGCACCCAAAGCAGAAGCATAAGTTTGAGATGCAGATGTACTGCTGTTTTGAACAGATGACATGCCTTTGTTATTTGCCCCAAACCGTAAAACATCCATTGACGCCATTTCATGATGCAGATTATTGAAATGCAATTCAGTAGATTCCACACCATTGTCAAACGCATTACGGCTAGCAGGACGAGAAGGGTGCCTAGAAAGAGATGTTGCATTACTTATATCATCCTGCATAGATGACAAAAAGCCTAGTTCAGAACACAAACCCACATTTTGTTACTAATTGTCCATATTGCAGAGATGATAGATACAATAGGAAAAAAAGACGGGGAAAAATACAAGAAAAGCACTTCGGCAAGTACAGATTCAATCAATCCTAAGTCCGCTTTATTGTTTGATTGAATATTAATGGAACTCTTATAGAGTTTTAAATTTGAGTTGTTTCTTCTTTTCCATCACCATTTATCGAGTATCCAGTTGACACGCGATATACAAATACCCATAACACAAACATACTTATTTGTCGGCACAAGTACACTAGGGGAAACAGAAGCGTGCATTTAAAAACAAGCAAATCCGTGAAAAAACAAAACTTCAACCCTGATCGCTTAATGTATACTACCTCCGTCCGTGGTTGTTTGTCCACTTTCACTATTCCACCCCCCTTGAAAAATTGCACAAATCTTTCAATACAAATCTCTAAAAATATGCAATATAGATCTTATTTGATAGATCTAAATTAGTTCTATTACACAAAATTTTCAAAATTATAAAATCCATTATGAATTGAAAGATGTAGACAATTTAAGATATGACGCGGATGCTGAAAATGGACTAACAAACACGGACGGAGGGAGTATTAAACATGCAAACACAAACATAAGCTGGAAAATAAGTTAAGTACATTTAATTTTCGACAATAGGATTGATGTATCACTTAATCAGGTCAGTGGTGTCACCAGCTAGATATCGGTCATCATTTCAAGGATCATACAAGCATTATAGCAGTTCCAACCCCACAATTAAATGCATCCTGCAAGTGTAATGCTGGCAACCAAGATTCAGAAAAAGGGGAGGAAAGGAAAAATGGAACTTCCAGTTTCATCCAAATTCTAAATAAAATGTAAACCTTTTGAACCTTTAAATCTGAAAAAGCATGGAAAATCACACATTGGTTTTTGGTGCCTCTTGTTGTCAAGTCACAGATTCCATCTCACTAAATGTCACTTTCAGCGATTCTACTTTCATTTGGTATTAAAGCAACGGCGCTGAGATTATTCTGCCTTTTAGATGAAAATACTGGGAACACCCAATTTAACGTGATGAGGCATCATAATTAGCAAACAGACACTAGGAGAGGCAACCAAAGAGAGAGAAAAAAAAAAGGAATTGAATAACTGCAAAGCAACTAATTGACATGGGAACATGAAACAAGAAAAATTCGCCATCCAGGTAGAATTAATTCTCCATCATAATACCAAATTTCTACCATCAGATCGAATTAAATTGGTCTAACCAACGACTAGCATCAGGATAAACAAAAAGCATATCGAACATACCCATGTACACAAAAAATAAAACACTAGATGTCAAAGAATAAAAACAAAATGTACATTCCCAAAATACCAATTTAGACGCAGAATTCTGAACCCAATTACCTTATATGCACAAGGAGACCACTACACATACTAGAACAAACTTAGTTACTAAATTTCAACAAATGACAAGGTGCTTTGACCTATCTGCCACATAATTTTGCAGTCCTTGAGATTGGGACATGAATTCATGACCGCAATTAATGAAACTTTTGCTCCGTATTAAAGCTTCGATTTGTGCTTCCCCACGGGATTGATTCATATCAAGGCGTCAAGCTTTTACTAAAATTTGACCAAGTTTGAGTAAAGGCCTGAGATAGAGCATCTCCAGCCCTTACTCGCTTTTTCACTTCAACTCAAATTTGAGTATAACACCTGAAAATCACCTCCACTCAAACTGAGCGATACTGAAATCATTACTCAAATTTCAGAATGCTATTTTGTGCATCCTGAATTTACAACTATGCCCTTAATAAAACTTTTACTCAAATTTGAGTAAAGATGCATACCAAAGCTTAAGCATAAATTTGAGTAAAAGCATAAGTTTTTTTTTAATAAGTGGTAAAAGCATAAGCTTGAACTAGAACAAATAATGTTCTACAGTTATCACAACGGAAAATCACCTGAATTATCTCAGCAATGCTCTTCTTTCTATTTTGTGTTCTTACAGTTGTTCGTTAGGGTTTTATATTACACATATTTGATGCTGGACTACAGTTACGGAAATTGTTTCCTCTTTTAATAGTAAAATGCATTCATGCGTGCTTAAGCTGACCCAAACACCTGCTACAGAAAAACCAAAAAACGAAATGAACAAACAATGCTCTACAGGTTATTCACAGGATAATCACCTGAATGATCTCAGCAATGCTCATCTTTCTACTTCCCAACCCTAACCCAGACAATCCAATCAGTCCATCCCCGCCCCACTCTGCCGCACCCTGCGGCCTCATCGACTCGATTCCCTCACCTCCTCCTGTGCTCACCTTTCTCCTATCTCCAATACTACCGCCGCCACCGGAGCCCTGCAACCGCTGCGCAAACCTCCAGTCCTCCTTCGAAAGCATCGGCGGCGGTAGCCGAGGGTTCAGATTCACGTTCGAGTAATAATACGAAATGTACGCCGGATCGGACCTCATCTCCTCCTCCGTAACGCCACCGTGGCCGCCGAACAAGCCTCCGACGGCGCTCAACGATCCTTCCACGGTCGGAGGAGCTGAACCACTACGGTACATACTCAGCTCTCTCTCTCTAAACCCTAAATCCTCGCCGTAGTCGATCGATCGCACTCCGCCGTCAGTCATCATCTTCGAATAACTCTCAGTAATCATCACTCAGACACAAACACTACACAAACTCTGCGAAAAAAATAACCAAAAAAAAAAAAAAAAAATCAACTGTTAGCTCAATTCGACAACAGATTGGTCCAATAGGTCAAAAAAATAACAGTCCAAATCAAAGACTCAAATTTAATTTTTTTTAGAGCTTCGAATAACACTCAGAAATCATGACTCATACATGAACACTACACAAACTCTTTAAGAAAATCAACCCAAAAAAAAGACTCACAGTGAGCTCAATTAGACAACAGATTGTTCTAAAGAGGTCAAAAAAGCATCAAAGACTCAATCTTTTTTATAACTTAGAGGTTGGATGAGTTAATGGCATCATCAAAACAGTGAATCGAAAGCTATAAATAGAAAAGCTTTGATTCAGTGAAATTTGAGTTTACTCATGGATAGATACAGAGATCAGATAGGGAATGAGCAATCTCTGTTGGTTTTGCAGTGACGATGATCGCCGCAGGTATTTGCTATTTTTAGAGAGAGAGAGAGAGTGAATGGAGGAAGAGAGGGAAAGAGGGGAACAGTGAAGTGAAGAGGACTGGGAGTGATAAGCACGAGTGCTTGGGAGATGTGGACCGTCGGATGGAGTGGCTGACGGCGGGGATTGGTCCTTGAGGGATTTGTGCTTACAGTGGGTTCATTAGGGTTTTATATTTCAAAGATTTGATGCAATGGACATTGTGGGTTTGGATAGTGTTGTCTACTAGTAATTCTATATTCGATTGGAATTAATTAATCTGATGAAATGCATATCTCTTCTCTTAGTCACGCCGCAAGAGTTACTCTTTTGAGTTTTCTGATTCTGAAATAGTAGGTGACTTGTTTTTTACTTGATCGGAAACGAAATTTTTATTTGAGATGCTCGTAAGCTAACTCGAACATCCTAACCGCCAAACCAAAGAAGAATGAAATGCGTATTTATGGAGTGATTCATGTATCGGTAACACATCTTAATACTTTTGCTCCCTCCAATTTCGTGTAAGGAAGTTAATGTAACACATTCACATTTAACAAAATGAATTTTGGAAGGAAATGAGAATATAGTTGTTGAAGATTGAAAATAAATCTTTTGCCAAATAAATTGGTTGTATATCTTTTTTCCCCTGCTTGACAATGTTAAGAGAAATAGTAATTTTTACAAACAAAATAAATGACTTGGACTTGTATAAATACCATTGACTAAACAGTCAAAAAAGTACAATTGAACGCGAAGTAAAAGCCGGCCGATATATAAAAAAACGTGTGAGGTCATGAACCCACTTAATTTCTAGAGTAAAATTATATCTCGCCAAATCTGTATAAATTCTATTATAGTACTCCGGAGTATTTTTCTCATGTTCATCATTCCAGCTTGATAGTATCAATTTTAACCCTTTCACAATTTTCTTCTCTCTTTTTGGGAAGGTACTGAAGAATTGAATAATAAGTGGATGTCCAAAAAACTACTCCTAATGAAATCTAATATACCAAATGAGGATCCATGTTACATGGATTTTTCGAAATTTTGAAAAGGACCTAACACTCAACACTAATTGATCACTAATTGATCATGATATGAAATCTGGTCGCGGTCCTGTTTAATTTGATAATAACTTAGCAAGTATATTTTTTAGTATATCCTCATATCCTTGAAACGAGAGATCTTCTTATTAAAATAAAAGTGTAAATACGTTAATACTCTGTACCCTTGCTCTCGTAATAATAATTCAGAGAGAGAAAAGGGTGAAAGAAAAATTCCACTATATTTGATCTTTGACTTTTGAAAATAAGCTTTCATTAGTAGAAATTACAAGATGGGTAAAGCATCATATATGTAACACAATACCACTTACTTTAAGAGTTTTTCTTGTATTTTTTAATCACGAAACGCCTTCTAGATAGTGTCTGGATTTTGCATTTGATGGGTCAAAAGTATTGCGATTTCATCCACATGTATGGTGAAGAATTAATTGTGGTCAGATAACAAATTTAATTGTGGTCAAATAACGAATTAATTGTGGTCAGATAGCATGGAGTTACAAAGTAATACACATTTTGTATAGTGATTTTTGTTTTTTTGCAATGAATATGTTGTTACGAATTGCTTATGACTTTATATGTGACTTTTTAAAATAAGCTTTCATTAGTAGAAATTACAAGATGAGTAAAGCATCAAATGTGTAACGCATTACAACTTGCTTTAAGAGTTTTTCTTGTATTTTTTAGATTACGAAACACCTTCATCCACATGTAAGCTGGAGAATTAATTGTGGTCAAATAACGAATTAATTGTGGTCAGAATCCAAATTTAATTGTGATCAAATAATATGGAGTTACAAAGTACTTAATACATTATGTACAGTGTTTTTTATTTTTTTGCAATGAATTTATTGCTGCTACGAATTACTTATGACTTTACCAAGGCAAAAATAATTTAAGAACATTTTTTATACAGGGTATCTAAATGAAGTGATAGTGTACAAAGTATCATAAAAGAATCTGTATTTTTTGCACACTTTGCCTAAACTAAATTGAAAGTGGAAATTGACCCACTATAGGAAAACTTGATTACCCAATACTAGTTAATGGAGCAGCACCCAATGGGAGACCTTCAACTTTTGTTTCTCCAATTCGCCTACTACAGGGTGTTGGAGGGAAAAAATATTTTTAATTGAAATATCTTGCATTCGCTAGTTAACGGGTCGTGTTAGATACTAATACGACATGACGATCTTCATTATTGAACGATACTATTAACTGGTCGATGGTGTCACTTCAAAGTGGGCCATTAAAATATTGCGATTGATTCCTGAATCCCTATGAAGTGACAGATTATGTAGTAATACTCAAAAGCGTCAAGATGCAGAACTCTATCATATAACTTTCAATGCATTAGTTGAACTACTAACGTCTATTCAATTTACTACGTATTCCTAGAAGTTTTACCAGGTTTTCATTGCTCTAAATTCAACTACTCTTACAAAAGTCTATCTAAATTTCCTTGCATAGTAGTAATATGAAAAGGATTCTTTTCTTTCTTTAGAGTAAAAGAAACACATGACATGGACTTGTGTTTCTTGATCGAAATGGCAATTAATAGTCCCTTTCGAACTTGATTTTACTCTGTCCAGCCCACAACGCTGGTGCCTTTTATGGGATTTTAAGGCCCCGTTTTACTAACTCAAAAAATTAAAAGTCAGTTTATTGTGCTTTTCGAGACAAGTTATCCCCTCACAATACATCACATAAAAAACCACAAAAAACCAAGTTTGTGGCACACCCCCTAATTTTTTTAGGGAACAATTAGTAAATGCATGCATCCTTTCTAATTGAGTATTAATTTACACTATTACTCCTTGAATTCCACCAATAATATGCGTTTGGATGGCAGGTATCTTAGGGAGAATGAGAATGTGATTCCGAAACTTTTAACATTCCTATGTTTGTGAAAAGTGAGAATGAGAATGTGATTACTTATTTACCAATTCATGTGGAATTAATCACATTCCTCAATAGAGGAGGAATCTGATCCCTCCCACCTCCATGAGAATCTTGAATTCCTGGCTCAATCCATATAAAAATGAAGTGTTTGACTTTAGTAAATTTCCAAAATAAATGATTCCTAGAGGACATTACTGAATTAATCCAAACATCGGAATAGAATTAATCCAAATTCATAGTAATCAAATTTTATTCCCACAAAAGATTATGGGCATCCAAACTGAGCCATAAAGTAAATTTCAACTGTTTATGCCTAATATTATGGGATCGAGGACAGAACCAGGGTCCTGACTCGGACGTGGCACCCAAAATCAATATTCTTTCTCCCTCCGTCCTACAAATATAATCTGTTATAAAACGATGTAAAAATTTTGGATAAAATCTCACTTAGTTCTTTAGGCCTAGTTTCCCACTTGATAAAATCAACCCTAGATTTTATCAAGTGAGGAAGAAAGTCTGATAAAACCTGATATCAAACTTTCTTCCTCACTTGATAAAATCTAGGGTTGATTTTATCACTTTTTGATAAAATCAAGTGGGAAACTAGGCCTTAATCTTGTGTCAAGAAATGTAAGAAATTATGCACGGAAGTGTTTTATTTTTTTATCCGAAATTGGAGGTTTTTTTTTGTAAAGGATTATCTTTACAGACGAAGGGAGTAACTAGTATATAAAAAAGGTACAATTGTTCTAACATCATTTTTTTTCTAATACCCCAAAAGGATATACATTCTCATAAATGAGTCATTCATCAACATACTTAATACCAAAAAATTACACATTTTTATCAATTAATCACTCATCAATATGTTTAATACCAAAAATAATAATCGCGTTTTAAAGAATAATACTAATTCTCTTTTTGTACAATTTTTTTTTCTTTTGACACAAGGGTGGCACGTGCCATCTCCCCTGTCTTGAGCTCCGTCTCTGTATAGACATCTCTGAATGGAATAGAGGCCCACGTAAGA
Organism: Gaultheria prostrata; assembly: GCA_036023075.1. Classification (NCBI taxonomy): domain Eukaryota; kingdom Viridiplantae; phylum Streptophyta; class Magnoliopsida; order Ericales; family Ericaceae; genus Gaultheria; species Gaultheria prostrata. The sequence continues at coordinate 18,489 of JAXBDA010001687.1, forward strand.
CGGAAGGAGTAGTATTTTACAGGTAGTGAAACCTAGATACCCAATCAATATCAAGGGACAAGAATGTCTTTTGAAACCACTTTCATAAGCAGTGAAGCTTAGATACCTAGCCAATATCAAGAGACAAAAACATGTACTGTACTTCGGTTGAATTTTTAAAACCGGATTAGTAATTTAGTACTGGGCTCAAGGTGTTGACTTGCATATTCATTGATTGATCCCCAACTAAGGGAACTAAAGATATGGAGTAGTAATTTGTAGATTTGTTGTATTTGTAAAGGAAAAGGATATGGATACAACACTCACGCGCACTAAATGCATACAAAACGGACTCTTTCATGTAAGAGTTAGGTTTTTCTGTGTAAGAGTTGAACTCTTCCGTGTAAGAATTAGTTTGGTGTGCGTAAGTGATGTACGTACCCATTGCATTTTTAATTTGTAAATTGTACACGAATTCTTGACATAGAACTGCAAGGTGTATTGCAATAGGATGGCTACAATACACACCCATTAAATGTGTGTACCATATGCACCTATTGTATGGTCCAGATTGTGCCACCTCATTGGCAATCATAATATTTTTTAGTGTTTCGTAACTTTTCAGCAATATGATTCGTAACATTTTCTATGATTCATAATATTTTGGTGTGTTTCGTAACTTTTATAAAAAAAATTGTAACTTTTATTAAAAAATCGTAACTTCTACAGGAGTGTGCATGATACAAACCCAAATAAGAAGTGTGTATTGTAGCCTTTTCCAAAAGGGGTAGAGAGTCGAGATGCTCTTAGTAGAGGTCGAGTTGCATTTTGATATGCGTGTATTGATCTTCTTCGTAAATTCCTTTTTTTTGTAATAAAATTACTCAATTACCGGGAGAAAAATACTAGCGGGTTAGGGGCACCGACTACGCCTTAAGAGCACCCAATAATTTTTCACAAGATATTCTAAAAACTTAGAAGAAATCAGAATTGCACTAGTTGGAGTAAACAAAGGCCAGAAACCTTGAAACTTGAAGGAATCCTAGAAAACATGTTTCTTATTATTAAGGGGTGTGCCACTAATTTGGTTTTTTTGGTTTTTGGTCTTTTAGTTTTTTTATGTGAGAGCTCGAAATACGTGTTGGTTTTTGTGATTTTTTATCTGATGTATTGTGAGGGGATGACATGTCTCGAAAAATGCAATAAATTGACTTTTGGCTTTTTGGGCCCTATTCCACTAACTCAAAAAAGCCAAAAAGCCAGCTTATTCCCAAAACCAAGACAGTCACTCTCTCACAATACATCACATAAAAAGTCATGAAAAATCAAAAACCTAAAAAACCACATTGGCGGAATACCCTCTGAGTTAGTGGAACGGGGCCAAGTTGTGTCGGACATATTAACCAGTTTGCACGTGAAAGGTGAAAAAATTGGATCGGACTGAATTCAATGTTTCAATTAATTTACAACACACTTTCTGCACCCTCTTGGGTTGTGTATTCTGGTGGTGATAATAATTCAAAAATCTGCAGCATTGAAGATTAAGTACTAAGTTATTGTTATGCCGTACCATTCCAAATAAATATTGCTTGGTGAATATTTACTGTCCTCAATTAATAACGTAAATATCAAGTTCAATTCCACTTAATTTTCTGAGCTCAACCCTGATTTGGAGGAGATAAATATTTTTTATTTGCTCCGATTGCTGTGATGTTTTCTTAAATAAAATCATGCTAGCGAGAATAAAAATAATCCGTAACGGCTTAATTTCAACGTTTGAGATTTTTATTTATTTTTGATGACTCATTTGAGATTTACTATGAAGAATTAGTAAATCAAGTAGTAACACAAATTTTTTTTTTCCCCCTTTTTTGGTGAAACTGGAATTAGATTTGAAAACGTAAATCAAGAATACATAATCCGGGGGTATGTCACCCCCCTAGCATCATTCTGAAGTTGCAAAAATGATACAAGTAGTTAGAGTACACTAATAAAACAAGGAGACTTGTTTAGCATCTCTTGCTAGCAAATCTGCGTATTTGTTATGCTCTCTCGTCACGTGCTTCACTGTCGAATCACCGTGTTTCTGGAGGAGGAACCTACAATCATCCATTAGGCCATTTAGATGGTGCAATTCGGTGTTTGATGAGTGGAGTAAAAGCGGAATAGCGGCGGCATCCACCTCGGCTTCCACATTAGCCATCCCTTCGTCAACAAGGATTTGAAGGCCATAACAGAGGGCCCAAATTTGAGCTGCAAGACATCGGTTGGGGTATGGGTATGGATAAGACTTTAATTGGGCCTTTTTTTAGATACTCCCTCCGTTCCTATTTTATGGTCTCTTTTGGAAATTCCAACTAAATAAGGGAACACAATCATTGCACTTTTCAAAATCTACTTTTCTCATTTTACACTTCAATCATTACATTTTCTTACTTTTTTAGTAGTACTAATTTCAAAAGGAGGGGTAAAAGAGAGAATTCATTACCTATTGCCCATTGAGTTTTGAAATTGGACAATTTTTTTGGGACAGCAAAAAGTGCAAACTTGGACTATATAATGGGGACAAATGGAGTATTTTTTTTTTTGATTCTAGGACTTGAGCCAATAGGGATAGGCACAATGCTACTACAAAATCCAAGTAAATGGAGACTTCGACCACGTGGTGGGATTCACATCTATAACTTTTCAATTAGGATTAGTATTTCGTCAAAACTTATCTTACAAAACATACAAGATTTTGCAGGAATTTTGTTTTAGTGCTAACTTCGTATGCAATTAAACAATTGTTTTTCACTTCCTCTGTAAATTTGTTTTATCAATTGTACACACCGAAAATCCTACAGGGACCGACCAAGGTACACAAATGGTGTACCGACCGGCGTCGGGGACCCATTTATGGATCCCACACGGAAAATTTGAACCGTTAGATCATCTTAAAATCGTTTTCCGAGGGGCCGAATGCGAGAATCGAGGCAATCGGACGGCCCTAAGTGCTTGATCCAAAATCACCCAATTTCATCCAATTTTTTTTGCATGAAATTGGATGATTTTGGATCAAGAACTTAGAGCCGTCCCATTGCTTCGATTCTAGCTTAGGACCCCTCGGAAAATTATTTTAAGATGATCTAACGGTTCGGATTGACCGTATGGGACCCACGCCGGTCGGTGCACTATCAGACCAAGTACGAATAGCAGTGCTCTTGTACACGCATAGCTGTTCCAAAGAAATGAATACAGAGAGAAATTTTATTTTATTTTTACAGCACTTCATTAGAATTTTCTCGAAAACAATTTTCTTGCACCAATTCATTGACAAGTGGAGTTGAGAGTCGAGACTAAGGTCATTATAGTATATTTGTTCCACAAACAACGGTATCGAAGGGTTGTACCAAGGGGTTCCTGTTGTATACTAGGTGCATGACACCGTGCCATACACTCATCCATCTATCCATTGTGAAAATATACAACTCGGATCAAATTTTACCTCGTGCACACAGCAGGCCCCCCAATCCGGTTGTAGGTTGTTAGCATTGTCCGCAGACGACGTCGTCATGCTCCAGCCGTACCAGCAATAAATAAACCAACTTTTTCACTGTTTGTTTTGGACGAACTTTACCACCGTGTCAGAAGCTAATTTGGCTTCCGGTGAGGGAGAGAGAAGAATCAAGAGCCAACCCGTCCGAGTCAACTCTGTTCCTCAACTCTCTCTCTCTCTCTCTCTCTCTCTAGACATACACATACACCCGATATGCGGACGTGATCGTGACGAATCCAATTCGACCCATTGTTTCTACCTAGCGTAAGTATTGCTTCTTTAATGTCGGGTGAAATTTTGGGGTGTTTTGCGAAATTAGTGTTCTGATCAGTTCCTTTCTCTTTTGATAATTATGAAATCTCAGTTTGCATGTGTTCAATCTGAGACATTTTTGTTAAATTTTTGTGGGGTTTTTTTTTTTTTGATGAATAATTTTTGTGGGTTTCGTTTCCTGAAAAAATTGAGAGGAACAAAGATTGCTTAATAATCGGGGTTTCGCTTTTGGGATCTAAAATTGTTTACGCTATCAAATTTTGAATTTTTTTATTTGGTGTTTCTATGCCCAGTCATTTCTAAATTGATCTATTTCCAGTGAGTTTTTTTTGCTTTCATCCCTTAAACTATCACAATTTTTTCTACTTAGTCCTTAAACTATCTAAAACACGTATTCTACCCTTCAACTATCAAGACTCCATTTTATGTAGTCCCATTGGTTACACTGTCATGTTTTTTGGATGGAATTGGACGGAAAAGATAACAGTGTGCATCACTTGTGATTGCCCCTCCAAATGAAAGGGTAAAGTACTAAAGTAGTCAATACCACCATAGGATTGGCGCCAACTCCACAGATTTTTTTCCCTGATTTCCCTCCAATAATATGTATTGTTCTATATATAAAAACAAAGCATACACAATCTCCCTCCTCTTCCTCTTTCTCTTTCTAGATCTCTTGGGAGGGCAGCCAGAGGGGCTTTGCATGTCCTGTTGTTGTGGCCTTGTTTCCCACATTTTCTACAAGTCATTTTCACACCTCTTTTACTGAGCTTGAATGTCTTCTTTGCAGGTTCGTCTGCTTCTCTTCTTCTTGCTTTGTGTGGCCTTCCAGGTTGCCTTGTTTTTTATTGGCTTAAAAACATGTGTTTTTCTAGCCCTTAAATTATCCCCATCCTCCATCTCAGTCAAACTAGAGAACCCGTCCTCATAATCTAGATATTCCTCACCATCAGAATCAGACATCATTTCATCTCTCTCAACAATAGTGGGTTATGTGTGTACATCTACATTCTCCTCATACATCCTATCATCCTCATCAATTAAACCATAATCACTGTCACTAAAATGGTCATAGTTTGCATCAGAATCTGAGTCATCCTCAACTAAATTGGCACCTAACCCCTGCACCATATCCGCATCCTCAATTGTAACCCAACTCGCTTGAAAGGTCCCACGCTCCCATTCCCAATTACCAACATTCACATCACAAATCTCCTCAACCATGAAGTTAGGGTCCATATCTACATTACAATAACAGATTTGTCATGATACAAAATTAAACATATTATTGAAGTGGGGGATATATTAAACCTATTAAACATATAGTCAAGAAAGATGATACAAAATTGTTGAAGTGGGGATCCATTTTAAGTCCACTACACGGACAGAATTTTGTGAAAATAAAAAAAGGGACCTACTTTTTTTTTTTTTGATCAAAAAAGGGACCTACTTTGGTCATATAAAATCTGGAAGTTAAGCCCCACCAAATATCGAAAAACATAAACAATACCTCAAAAATTTCTAATAAGCAAACTGATTTGGGCACATGCAAACTATAAACAAACATAAACCACAACGGACATGAAAAAAAATGCTATTCTATTAGACTGCAATATTTAATTGATTCAATCTAAGACTCCCACAATATTTAACTGATTCACTCTTCTCAATAACCTTTCCTTTCTTCACTATCTTCAAAGTAACCAAAAAATCTCTGTGGTTGAGTACTTCCACCAGCAGAAAAGTAAAAAAAATTATTTAGATTTGGGGCAACTTTCACGTAATCCCTACATGTGAATCTTCCGTTGTTTTCGACATATTTTATCAAGGTAAAAGAGAGTATTATACTTACAATGTGGCATTACGTCATCCCCTTGCCTTAACTCATCCATCCCGAAAAAAGTAGTGATTTTTGTTCGATCCTTTTGATTTTTGTTCCAGATCAACACCCTAACTCTGATGATGAAGGAGATAGAGACATGGCAGTCGATCAAAACCCTAACTCTGATGAAGGAGAGAGAGAGACATGGCAGTCGCCAGTAGATCGCTTTTAGAGAGAGAGAGAGTGGGAGGAAGAAATAGCGTAGAGTGGGTCTTATTTCACTACAGGTGAACTAAACTGCCAATTATGCCCCTACGTCTTGGGAGATGATAGCACGTGATGCGCACGTGTTATTATTTCCGTCCAATTCCGTCCGAAAAAATTGATAGTGTAAGCAATGGGACTACATAAAATGAAGTCTTGATAGTTGAAGGGTAGAATACGTGTTTTAGATAGTTTAAGGACTAAGTAGAAAAAATGGTAATAGTTTAAGGGATAAAAACAAAAAAAACTCTTTCAAAAAGTTAGTAGAAAAAGAGTTACAGGGTAAAAGTGAAGGATAATTTTGGAAAGTTGAGGCAAAAATTGATGTAAAAAGTGTAAAGTGGGGGTAAAAATTGATTTGAAAGGTGTAATGATGATGTTTCTTTAATAAGTTGAATTTACGAAAAACTTAACACACTTAAAAATGAACGGAGGGAGTAGTTAATAAGGGAGGAATAAGTTTTAGGGAAGAGACATAGAATCCATAGTTCTAGAAAAAAAAGTCTTATTTGTGGGTATTGAAGAGAGGATATTGTCAAGTTGTATTGAATTATTCCCTCTTTTTGAATGTAGAGACATGAAATTTGAATCCCTGCTTGCATGCTGAATTACATGACTTCTGCAATTGGTACGCAAATTGAATGCCAATCCAGATTTGGACAAGTCCAAAGTTTTGTTGTAATGTACACACACTGACGATACTCACGTTAACTGTGAATGAGATGTGGACCGAGTGCAGATGCCGATTACCTAAATTTGGGATCATTTAAAGACATTCAAGTCATGTATGTACCGCTTTTTGCACGTAAATGGACCTAGGGGTGCTAGTGTCTGGCCTTGGTGTCCTCATTTGAGTCATTGATGTCGGCAATCACCGGCTCGGATTTCATCTTGGCAGTGGATGGCTCGGATCTGCAAAGTGCCAAGATGAAATCAGAATCGTTGAAAACACATCCGACGGTTTGGATGTCGCACATTAGAGCCACCCTACAAGGAGCGCACACCAGGGTCCCGTTTCCTGTAGAAATCCTTCCTTGTCTCGGGTTTTTGGAATATCATTGCTAGCTAGAAGTCAGACCGAGACTAAATATGTTACTTGGATGTATTTTCACGCAATCATAGACATTTTGTAGTCATAAAAATATTGTACACGAGCAACAGAAATTAGAACATGAGAATGTTAGTAGTGCTGTACAAACAGAAGTTGCTCCGATAATCAATCCCAAATTCAGTTTTTTCTCGCATTTTGTTTTGGTTCTGAATGATGTGGTTGGTTTTGAAACAAAGGCCATTGCCATGACTACCGCAATTCATCCCCAAATAGATGATTTCTTTGAATCTCCCTCACGAGTTTCTTCCGAAATGTCAAAAAAGAGCTTATACCAAAGCCTTTGTATAGACAAATTTACATTTTCATGTAAACGATTCCGCAAAGCAACTTTTGGATGCATCAAATTGTTGCGTACGCCAAGCGGAAGCACAGCTTTCGAATGCATCAAATTGTTGTAGGCACAGTGTCAAAAAGCCAAGAAGAGCACACAATGACCTTTTAGCAAAACAATGGACCAACAGCTATTTGATACTGAAACAGTAGGAAGACATGAAACCAGCCCTGAGAGTTCAGAACTAAATCATGATTTGAATAGCAAACCACGTTTTGATAGACGGCGCGAGATATAACTAAGAAATCTAACATGCACTGCTTCTTGCTTCATCATATTTGCTATAAAGATCTACCCGGGATCAACCAACATGTATTTCCAGTAAGAGGCAAAAATTCATTTCAGATCACCACAATTGTTCCCAACGACGCCTATTGATCGAGCATTGGGACATTAGTGCAGTGGCTGAGAAGTCATGCTACCAAAGTTCGAGCCCGGGAAAACACCCTTCTCCTCTCTCTGATATAAAAATGGGAAAAAATTAATTAAAAAACTACGTCTATTGATCAGGATGACACGGCACAATGAAGATTTGCTATTTTTCTCATGTAGGAAGAAAAAAAAAAGGTCCTGATCAAAACTCTAGCGAAGAAACCCATGGCAGGCAAGGAGAAAGGTTTGGGAAAGCCCAGACCTTTAAAATCCTATGGATAATCCTTTACTATCTTCCTGAGGCCTCTACTGCTTGTCCAAAGCCAACTCGGCCCAAACAAACCCCAAGCACATTCCAAAAAACACCCACATCAAATGCTATAAATCCTTCCCCCATCATCGACGATGTTGTTCTCTTCATACCCGTCAGTTTGTCTCAACACGAGACGATATGCATCATCGGCACCATGTAAAAAACAGATTGATACAAAGGGAGAACCTCGTCGAGTTCAAAAGTCTCCAATAATGCACCAATCAATCAATCTCTCCTTCCTCAGCATCCTTCGCTGCATCACCTACTACCGCATCCCGAACACTTTGGGGCTCACCTTCTTCGTCATCCTCGTCATCTGCCCTCATGTATAAACCAAGTTGCTCCAAGGGATTGCTACTTCCCTGGAATTTGAAACTGCCCAGACCATCTTGAGAATGATCTGGAGTGGCGGCCTCATCGACAAAGCTCTGCAACTGTTCCACGGGTGCAGCACTAAGCATTTCAAGGTCCTCCATAAACCGACAATTCTCATTAATGTCAACTGTCTTTTCCATCTGCAAATGGCAAGAAAAAATTTCAGTTACATTTGGCTTCTACAAGAAAGGTCCCAATTTGCAAGTAGTTTCTGCTTTTGCAGTATGATAGGATCTAGTTTACCTTTTGCAGAGCCAGGCGTGCTGCTTCTCTCTCTAGTTCTCTCTTCCTTTTGGCTTCAGCTTCCGCTTCCGCTTCAGCTTTCCTTCGAGCTTCTTCTGCAGCCTTGGCTTCTGCTAGTAATCGAGCTTTTTCTAAAAACCATAGAGCCAACAGCATTATATGGACACGACCCAAAAAAAAAAAACAGAGGATGAAATCCTTAAATTCACAAGATAATACTCCGTAAATAAATTTGCCTAACCAGATACATATAACTGCTTTCCTTGATTCTACATATATGTACCAAAAAGGAGCATATAAGAAAGAACATGATTGTATATCCAACCCAAACACCAAAGTAAGCCTTGTGTCAAATCAATTTGGGCCAGCTACCATGACAATTGACATAATTCCGTAACCAGCTGTTCCTCCCTCGGTTTCGATGCTGGTCATTACCGGATTGGCGGCCTAACGGCCTCGGGTGGCAGCGGCTGTGTTGCAATCGGGTGTAGCCTTTTGCAGGTGGTGATTTCTGGCGGCGGCTCATCCATTCTTATTGCTGGTTCTGGGTTGCGGTGAGTGACGGATCGGGTCGTTGTTCGGGTTTGCCCCTCTCGGTGGCTGTGGAGCTGGAGGTTTTCAGATGGTGGCGGTGGGGGTGGGGACGGTTGCTATGTGGTTTGAGCGTTTTGCGTTCGTGGCCTGGAGTGATGGATGGCGTGGAGGTGTGGTGGTGGTTGGCGGTGGTGTGGCGGTTTGCGGCCGTCGCTTGGATTTGGGGGCTGATTGCTTGTGGGGTGCTGCGGCGGGCGTGGTGTACGGTGGTGGTCGTGTGTTGTTGTTGCCTTCTCAGTCGTTGGTGACCGTTTTGGGTGGGCGGCAGTGGCAGCGGCGGCGGCGGTGCTTCATGCGATGGCTGCGGCTGTGGTCTGTTGGATTTGGGCTTATTTTTCCATTCTGGGCTTATGGCCCTTAGGGTTTGCGCTTATTTTAGATCAGGGTGTTAGACCATTGGTGTTTGATTGGCTCCTCGCCAATTGTTTGGGTTTGGGTATGAAGAGGCTATGATCTTCTTGCGGGAGGTTGTTCCCCAAGTTGGGAGCCGTTTTTCTTCTTCCCTTTTAATCGTTGTTTCCTCAATGATTAATAAAGTTTATGCCTTTCAAAAAAAAAATATGCTTGATAATAATCTTCTTATTTGTAATTACCTGCAGACATTCATACTTTTCTCACAAATGAGCACATAATTTTATTTTATATTTTTTTTGCTTAACAGGCTACTAAAACACAAACGTTAAACTGCAGATTTTCCTACCTTCTTTTCTACGCCTTTCAAGCTCCTCCCTCTCGAGCCGCAGTTTGTCAGGATCCTGCTTTTCACCCTGGACTCAAACATGTCACAATATCAAACACCATATCTCAGAGACTGCTCACATGAATCTTTTCACAGAAGTAACGCAAGTAACCAAGTAACCAACCTTCTCCAGAGCCTTTTCTTGAGCTTTAATTATGGTGTCTGCAAAGCGACTTCTCAACAAAGCTGCACGGTATAGCTTGTCGGGGGAGACTTGCCTCCCAAGTGGAGTATTCTCCCCTAAAAGTTTATAGCATGATGCGTAAGATGATGCTGCAAAACCAACAGCTCACAGATTCTTCATTTTTTCATTGCTTACCCTCTTGACGACCTTCATCCTCAATAGCAACTGCTTTATCCTGGGAATTAAGCACATCAACTTCGTTTGACTCATTTAACAAATCTGTGAGACAAGGACAACAGAAGAATCTTACATAAAAAATGGGGCTTCAAAACAATAAGATACTATATCAGGTCTAGAGAAGTGAGAACTAGTCAAAAGATCACAATGTGTAGGTACTCACCATTCCCATTGTCTGGGTCTACAAGCTGGTCTATCCTCTGCTCTGTATTTGCTCCAGAGTCACCTAATTTCTCCTAACAGAGATCATCAACAGAGAGATCATAAGTACATCGCCACATTAACACATGCATGCACCGAGGGAGAGAGAAAAAAGCCCACTAATACAAAGCCAAACAAGCAAGCATAAAATTCCATCCAGACTCAATTTGATTATGATGTACCTTTGTACTGATTGTGGGAACAGAAGCTCTAGCTCCATCTGCTTCACTGTCAGAACTGCCCGAGTCTGAATCTGGAACAGAGACCAAAAAAAGCACAAGTACCCAGATCAGTTTAACATAGGGAAAAGATAAAGGGACAATCGTGATGGTAATTAATTCAATGACAGCATAGGAGATTTGAGGTTCGTGGCTCTGCCAAAGCTTTACCGGAAGTCCTTAGTCAAGCATAAACAGTGACTGGCAGAAACATGAAAGACTGGTATTTCAAATGACAAATAGCAAAATAGATTCATACAACTAGACAACCCACTATATTTTATGAAAATATAATCATGTGTCTGAAACCCACAAAAAATAATGTCCAAGGATCTAAAACAACAAGCAACATAGCATGCCTTCCCAGAAAAAAAAGGAGAAGGTGAAGTACACAGGCCACATATATCAACCAGTCATGAAATGTAACAAATACATCAGAATCCAGCTTCCTCTATTTACAGTTTCCCATATCGAAAACACCACCAACAAAAAAAGTGATTGGGAATGTTCTATCACTGAAGGAAGAAATCCACATGCCCCACATCTGCACTCTTGATGAAGCATATAATCTTATTACTTAAGGGGAAGAACAGGGAGGGGCTGTTAATAGACGCGTACCACTACTCGTCTTAGCTTAAATATACTCTTTATTGAGCTACATTTCTAAGTGACTCTTCCAGATATATCTTGATCAAATCATAACATGATGAACACTCTTCATCAGTTCACTGCAAGAAACTGACAATGGCTCGAAAAGACATGATTAGTGGTAAGGCATCGGTCATCTCACAGAAAAACAAAGCTTTATTCAGTCAACACTCAACAGAAACCCAAAGGGCCGAAGCTCAGCTTCGGAAATACCCTCTATGCCACTAGACCAGATCACAACCAGCTTAATCAGAAACAAAAACTAAAAAGCATGAGAAACAGAATTTCAAAGGAAAACTGTCAAAGCATGCCAGCTCTTAACCTCACATATGAAAGCAAAACTGATGATTTAATCACAAGGACTACTAGCTTTCTGCACAAATAAAAATCGTAAAGGTGTGGGTGATGCCTATTGGCAGAATGCCTACGAAGAGGTAGTTGAATATGCAATTATGCATTAATCAAGGTTTGGAAAAACAGACAGCAGAGAAAGCTGACCCTTACTTGCATCTATAACTCAAACAAGTTACTTTTCAACTCCAAAGGCATGTTCCCAATTTCAACTAAACCAATGTTACCAACTTTTACAACCGAAGCTCTGGAGTAACCCCTATACCCCATGAAAACCCAATCCTGATTGGGTGGGACTTATCATGCAAAACACAATACAAAAGGTACCGACATGAAGACAGGTTTTACATCCTAAAGAATGCTCATCTTTAAATTTCCATTTTTTAACAACCGGTATGAGGGAAATAAGTAGCTGTAGCACTTATCAATAAGACTTGACGCCAAGGAACACAATTGCTAAGGGAACGCCTCATCCACCAAGCCTAGTTCTTGTTTGCAACATATACTTTACTTAGATGTATAGAGTAAAGACATAAAGACCAAAGAACATTTGATTTCCAATCACTAAAAAGCCATACAAAAGGCTTGACAATAATAGAAAATGACACGTGGTTCTTTTATCAGCTCAAGTCAACAGGTTGAATAATTCTTATCTCTCTTAGTTAAAGGAATCTACGTTTTGCAGAACTCACAATATTCATTTAATACAGTAAGAAAACATTTAAAACCCTCCTTACTTCAGTTTGGCAACGTTGAAAAAAATATGTTCTATCCAACTCAGAATTAGCCAGTTAAAACCAAAACTTCGAACAGCTTTGGGCCTTGATCAAGTATTTGGAAGGAAAGGAAAGGCATTTGTTTGAGCAAATAGAGACATTAGCTCAAGCAGCTTTTGTACGTTCTTTATCTAGTCCATTAAGGATTAATCCGTTTCATGTTCGCATGAACCTTGGAGTAGAGATCACGTTTTCCATAGCTAACCTTTTGTAGAGCAGTGATGAATACATTTTTCTCCAGTTACCCTTTCGTGCATCCCACCTTGTAACTACAGAATCCATCTCAAACACTACAAGTAGTTCTGCATTGTTTCTATTTTGTTTGTCTCCAGAGGTGAAGACTAGTAGCATTGATTTTTTTGAACTAACTAGTAGCATTGATTTTTTTGAACTGACTAGTAGCATTGATTGACATGATGACGTTTGCACCCCAAAAAAAAATACAGAATCTAACTCAGCATCTAACTACAGAATCTAGTTTAGTTCTGCATTGTTTCTATTTTGTTTGTCTTCAGAGGTGAATCCTAGTAACATTGATTGACATGATGATGTTTGCACCCAAAAAAACTACATGATGTGAGAATTTTTTCCAGCTTTTCAGTGATTCAGTCAACACTCAAAACAATAAATAGAATTGATGAAATATATCTCAATTCTCATCTGGCTACCAACACCTTTATATAAGCATAAGCATGGAATAAGGTTCCAAAGGTGAAGAGTGGTATTAGAGGGCACTGGCGGCTCTACCATTTGCTAGTATTCACTTGAATACCCACTTCACTGTTCAAGCCTAGTCATTTAGCTATTATGTTGAACACCTATCGCAAGTGGGTTTTACATTTTGAACACCTATCACAAGCTCACACATTCGTTTTATATGCTTAGGTTAAATAGATAGGGATAGGGACATTTTTAATTTGATATCAACGTGCATTCATTTGCTTTGAGAACTAAAGTTTTGATTGACAACCCTTATAAAATATTCTGGAGCCACCACTGTTACAAGGGTACATCCTAAATGTCATTCCAACATAAGAGCTTGCCAAAGTTAAAAAGGCAGTAACCCATTGAGTTCAATTTATAACAGTATAACTTCAATGGAAGTTGAGAATTAAAGAAGTAATATAATAAGGCTAGGGAACACAAAGAAGCGTAATAAAACATGAAAACATTAGAAAACCAAATATCAAGCTTCACTATTGACTTAGAAAATAAAAAAGAATATGGAATAGGAAGACATAAAAGAAGAAACCCAGGAGAAATATCCTCGGCCGTCCCAAAAAAAAAAAAAAAAGGAGAAATATCCTCGAATTTGGTTGGCAGAAAAACTTGAATGGAAACAAAAAAGCATCCTACAGTTTACTGCTATTCTGGGTTAAATCGGGGCGAAAATCAACATTGGCACAAGTATACGTGTTCCACCAAAGATCAAAATGAAACAAATACGATTCATGACAGACAATAATATAATACAAGGTTCATAATAGCACAAACCACTGGAGGAGGAGCCTGATCCACTACTGGAGCTACTTGAGCTACTCCGTTTAGCGTTCCTAAGGACTGTATCTTTTTCTATCTCCACGGGTGGGTAGCTTGAGATTGGAGGATCATTCCCAACAATGTCTACATCTTCGTCAGCCGGATCATTGCCTGAAACACACGACAATGGTTGACACAAAATGCATATAGTTATAAACGGGTTCTAAAAGTAACAAATCCATTCAGCAATTGCTGTACGTAGCATGTGGAATAGACAATAACCTTTACATTGTTGTGCAGATGAATTGCTGAAACCTGACTCGTGAAGAAGCTGCAGCAACATAGACAAACATATAGCACCAATCTGATATGAGTTTCACAGAGTTCGGAAGCACATAAATAACACCCACAAGAGAGAGAGAGAGAGAGAGAGAGAGAGAGAGAGAGAGAAGGGTACCTCCATTTCACAAGGTTCAGCCCTTTCCTGCTTTTTCTGTTTATCCAGCAAATAGTCATCTAAGAGTTTCCGCAATACGAACAATGTATCATCACTCAGCGTATCAATATCAATCTCAATCTCCTCTTCATCAGTTTGACTTGCACTGTAGCTCTGCTTTTTCAGGAAGTCAATAATGTTCTCAGGCAAGTTGGCTAACTGAGCCTCCAATTCTGTGCTCAGCTTATGCTTCTCCACCGCAGTCATGAAACGCTTCACAGGTTCTTGTTGCTTGACCACGTTGTCCACTGGTGCAATATTCTTCTTCTTAAACGGAGGCATCACATGTGGAGTTTCAGTTTCAATATCTAGACTTGATGTTGAAGGTACCGGTGCATCAATGCTAACAGGAATCTTTTTCTCGATAGGTTTCCATCTCATTTCAAAATATTTACTCAGCGTCTCGGCCATGGCATGAAAAGCGTTTCCGCATGGATTGTAGGTCATGGCATTTGAGAAAGTAAGCCTCACGTCAGCAGCAAAATCCAATGGGCTCGAATACTCACCTGACATTAACTTTCTTTTCACTGTCCCCAAATCCATAGGATGCTTTATAACATTGAAATAATCTGGGATATTAAGCGAAACTACATCGACAGGAGTATTGAAAACCCAACCATATTGGTGTGACATCAACCGATTCAGCAAGTTTTCGCACTGTTTCATCAACATAGCATTCAACGTATTCGAAGAAGATGGTGGCACAGACTGCTTCACTGACCCAAAACGCCCTGCTGCGGGCCGTCTTCCACGTGGCCCATTCCGAAAAGGAGGGCCGCGTTTCTTTCCCTTTGAAGTGGACACGTCCACTGATCTCGGTAAACTATCAAGTGCGGGCCTTTTTTGACCATCACTACAGCTACGAATATCACTAGAAGGTGACAAAACTACGAAGTTCGAATTTGTACTGGCAATCTTCTTTTGAAGAAGCCTAACTTGCTCAAGTTCATATTTCAACCTCATCTCTAAGCCTTTCTTCTCTGTGTACGACATCTTCGACAGCAACAGAACTTGCAAAGGAACACCAAACTGATCATCCGTACCGACATTCAAACTAATGCATTTCCTTTTATTAGGAGCATACGAATCCTCCGAAGCAGTCATCTCTGTGTCAACTCTTCCGGAGCTACCGAACCCTTCCGATTCAGCCATGGTCTCTACCGCATGACGATAGTCGGGTACAAACCCAGAAGAATGCCCCTTCGAAAACTTCCTTGTTTTCCCCATCATTACAGTACTTCTCTGAGAAAAAGATTTTGATTCCCTTTGTCCAATGTATTCTATGGGAATAGTTGGTGCCATAAGATTAACCCCCAATTTCTGCACATATCAACAGTCTCAAATCCCGTTATGTATACTCAATACTCCACAGATATCTTCAAAAATTGCGCATTAATCACAATGTCTAGGTCAGAATCGCATTAATTTTATAGCTCCTATATTACAGAACCCTTCAATTTCTTATATCACAAATCATATGTAAAATTACAATCTACAATCAGTTAGTATTTGTCAACCATCTGTTCAAAATTAACATTCCCAATAGAGATGAGACACAAATACGCAAAAAGGAAAGAACGACTGAAGAAGCTACCAAAGGGGGGGAAAAAGAAACCTAACCTCGACACATTAGTTGATTCGATCCAAGCAACCGAATTTGAACATATTTATCAACACCCCAAATAGTTAGTATCAGTCAGAACCCTCAAAACGCTCGCTTTCGCTCTTGACAACTCAATAAGCCGTCAACGCCGTTTCAGATCGGAATACAAAAAAACAACACGTTCTTTGAAAAGAAACTAGAAAGGATACGAACGAATTGACGATAAGGGGTTCAAAACCCTAAAATTGAATCGAGCAGGAGGTAGACTAAACCCTAGATCGACCAAAAGACGAGAAGCTCAATCAAATCAAAAAGCCAAAGCGAAAACGAACGACACAAAAAGATGAGAGACTATGAAACCCCTAGATATGCTTCTTCACATGTGAGGGTCCAATTCAAAACCTGGATCTTCAGAGCCGTTGGGGGATTTGGCGGGGGAGGGCGGTTTTGAAACCCTAGAAACGAAACCCTTCGTCGTTAACCTTCAAGCGAAACCTAGAGAGAGAAAGAGAGACAAAAAGGGGGGAATTTTTTGAGAGAGAGTATATGGAACTTGTGATTTGCTCCTCTATTATATAGGCGACTGGCATCCTCGCCCGCCGCTACTGGGGAAATCTCATCCGTTCATTCAAAGCCCCCCCACAAGATCTGACGGCTTAAAAGAATTTCGATTTTGTGCCCCTAGATCTGGATCCGACGGTGGTGGGCTTCTAGAGGACTGGACATTTCCGTTAATTAAACAGGATTTTGATCCAAATCCGTACTAAAGTTAAGAGATTAAGAAAAAAATCGTTGCGCGAGTACAGAGACGGTGTTACTCGCTTTTTTGTTTTGACACGTAAGGGTGTTTACACGTGGTTTGGTGATGCGTCGAGTGAAGATTTTTTAGGGAGGAGTGGACGAAAACGAGGCAAGAGGATTTGGCATGGTCTCGGCCACGTGTCGGTTTGACTTGGCGCCGAGCCCACGTGCTTGATTTAGGAGGCTGTTTGATGGGCTTCATCATTTTAAAGGACATGTTTGTTTTGAAATAGAAACATTGTTAATTGAGCTGACCAATCTATAGGGTGTTTAGTTTTAGCAGTTCCAAAACAAAAAAAAATCTATATAGTTTTTAGATTTATCCTTTTTGTATAGGGAATTGAATTTCACACCTCTTTTTTATTTTTATTAGGGTGAAATTACTAAAATATGTCTCAATTTCAACATCTGCACCCCCCAAGGAATTATAAAATGGAGGGGTATTTCAGTAATTTCACTCTAATAAAAACAAAGGGGGTGCGGATGTTGAAATGGGAGGTGTGAACTTTGTATATTTTATTTTTTGCATTTTATACAACAGGTTTGCTACATGCACTAATAATTTATATATTAATAAATGCACAAACTCTCTCACATGGGATAGTGAAACCTACGACTCATATGTGTTATAAGTGTTAGTGTCTCTGTCTTTTCTCTTTTTGCATCCTAGGTGTATGCGTGGAAGTCCCGGAAATGAGTTTTTGGTGGAACTTCTCATTTTCTACTTTTCTCGTTTTGCTTAACAAAAATACCCACATAATGTATTCTACACTTATCTCTCAAATAATTTACGTGTCCTACAATAACATAAACAACCATTTAAAACAAAAAAAAAATATAAAGTTACAAAGAAATATAGTCCACCAAGATTATAAAAAAATTTAACAGCTACCATTATTAAACTTTTTTTTAACACTCAAGTATATAAGTTTTAATCGAGAAAAATATACAAAAATTCTACATATACGTACACTTGTATATACACGCATAGATATACATTAATATACTACATGCATGCATATATACACACATTAATAAAAAATATATAATTTTTAACGGGGCGGGTACGGGTATTCGGAAGTGTGTATCACAAAATTATAACCGCTCCTATTAAAAGAAAATTTGACTTTATTAGCCTCCAAATAGGCGGGGCGAGGGGTATCCATAAGGTTTTAAGGGAATTGCCCTCCCTAGAAATATATACAATTTCATCACTATTACGAGTTTGAGATGGGACCATAACCAAACCAGAAAGAACTGGGTCTGGATGGTACGGAGCAAGGATAAAGCTGGGGGATAAGTAGTGGCGGCTGTCAACACAAGGTTTTTAAATAAAAAACAATTACTATATAGAAGAAAGAAAATTTATCCCGGACTTATATAGACTCGCCACTACTAGATTTTTTAAAAAAGTTTCACCCTTTAGTTAACTATATATTTTTGTCACCACAAAAGTAAAATCCTAACTCTGTCCTACGAAGTCTCGACTAGACCTAAACCCACCCGGTGTGAATTATAATTTCCAGAATGTCAGAGTCATAATGTAATAAATACAAACAACAGGGGAAGGTCGAGTGATTTCAAGGCAAAATATGATATGCCTCTTTCCTTTTCTTTATTATTAGGGCAAGTTCCACGCACCTCCCAAACGAGAAACCCTTCCTCCTTTCCTTCACGTTTCCTTTCTTCGGTCGCCACAGCATTTAAACTCCACCGCCTCCGCCGACCAATTATTCATTCATACATACACGATTCAACTTTAGAGAGAGAGAGAGAGAGAGAGAGAATCACGCAGGCGAAAGTCCGAAGCTTTCTTTCTCTTTGATGCTTCGTAAATAGTCCTTCGATCGAAACGGTGGTGGTGTTCGTTCGCCAAGAATCAACTGTTCCCGTTCTGGTAAGACAAATCTGTGTGATTCTTTTGGCCGCTATCGGTCTCGACAAAGACAGCGGAAACCGCACAATCCCCGTTTCTTTCGTTATATCAGCAATCGATTGTTTCGATCTTTCGTATAATTTCTCTGCATATTCTGTTAAACTGCTATTAACTACTATTGTGTTGTCATGTTGTTTTTGTTGGGTATGGTAATTGAATTGTTGATCTAGGGTTTCGCCTTGATATTCTAGCTAGGGGTTTTTTTTTTTTTTCTCACCTACCATTTTCAACCAAAAAAAGAAAAGACCGATTGTATGAACCAGACCGATTATAGGGCCGCAGTGTTGAAAAAATAATCTGGTGGGTTAGGTTTTATTTTGGGGCTTCTTTTGTTTTTTGTTTTTGTTTTTGTTTCCTTGGGTTTGATTCGTTGCTTAAAGAAGAGTCCTTGGTTTTAAATCGTTATGGCGGCAGGACGATGTGATGTCACGAGAAAGAGAGATGTTGATTACTCTAAGAAAGAAAGTCAAGCTCTTGACCGGAGCATTGGGCGTAGGGATGGATACACTTCTTATTCGAATACCACGGAAACCAATGGGGACAGCAGACGAGCCAAAGGTTTTGTTGTTTCGAATCCCACTGCAGGGAATGGGGTGTCGATGCCTACCGAAAAGAAACGGAAGTTTTCACCTATTGTGTGGGATAGGGATGGAAGAGATGTAAGAATTTCATCAAAGAATAGAGTTCTACCTAGAATTACTCCTGTTCGTTCTCCACCATCTTCGCCTGAATCATTTGGGAAATTAGCTAATGTTGCTACAGGTGGGGATGTTGATGTGCAGATTTCGCTGCTTAGATCTCTTGTGGCAGCCGAGCCAAGTGGGGATGGTGAATTTGAGCCTCGGGATGATGCACCCTCTTTGGTGTCACCAGAGCAGCGGAGGAGAAATAGTCAAGTGGTTGAACAGTCGGAAGAAGGGGAAGTTGAATATCGACACATCTCAACATCACGGTGGGCATACGAGGAATATTCACCAAGGGAAATACATACAGATAACACTCCAGACATTTTTATTAGGAGGAGAGTGGAGCATCATGTGGGTTCATCTAATACTCCTGAAAGTGGGGAGTTTCGTCGAGAAGGCTCTTAAGGCAGTCGGGGCAACTCGTCAGCATCTAATCACTCCGAGAATCAGGTGGACAATGAGAAACCCAATGAGGGTTCTACTGTTGGCTTTGTGGGCTGGGATACTGACGAGGATGAAGATTTCCCTAGGCTTCAGAAGGCTGCATCCCCTAAACCGAGAAGTGCAGACATGCTTCAAGGTTGTTGGAATGTATCTAAGTATGAGACAATGTGTAGAATAAATGAAGGCACTTATGGTGTTGTGTATAAAGCTAGGGATCGTAAGACGAATGAAATTGTGGCATTGAAGAAGGTTAAGATGGGGGTGGAAAGAAATAGAGATGGTTTCCCTCTGTCAGCTTTGAGGGAAATAAACCTGCTATTGTCTCTTCAGCATTCTTCAGTAGTGGTTGTCAAAGAAGTGGTTGTGGACGATGAAGATGATGTTTTCATGGTTATGGAGTACATGGAACATGACCTCAAGGGGCTTATTGAGACGATGAAGGAGCCTTTCAGCGAAAACGAAGTTAAGTGCTTGATGCGACAACTATTGGAGGGTGTCAAATATCTTCATGATAATTGGATTCTCCACCGGGATTTGAAGACTTCAAATCTTCTTGTAAACAACAGTGGCAACATGAAAATATGTGACTTTGGATTGTCTCGCCAGTATGGAAGCCCACTGAAACCGTATACTCCTTTGGTGGTCACTTTGTGGTACAGGTTAGTTACTGCCTAGAGGCTATTTACTCCGACATTTTTTGTCTCTTCCTCCTTAAGCATAATTGAGTAGACTTATAAATCATTGTAGTTTTTGTATTTGGGCTGTGCCTTAGGTTAGTGCCTGAAAATCAACTCTCAGGTTCGTAACTGCTAGTGTTATATCGAAGTACACTAATTCAGTAGCCCATTGACAGTAGGAGTAATTCATTTAGTGAACTCAATCTTTATCAAGGTTCTTAAAGAGGCAGAATTGCCCCTATTTAATATTATTATAGATTTTCAGTGCTGCATATATGTCACTCTATCACAGCCTATTGGTGATTCACCGCTGAAATAATTGTGGTGCAGCGTATTTGTGTCTTCAAAACTGTCGCTTGCATACTGAAAGTGTGCGCTTCTTGTTCCTGTGAAAAGGTGTATAAGTCACATCGCTTTTCCAAATTCCCCTACGATTTTACGATTTCTCGTAGATAATTCTACTCTAGTCTTTAGGCACTGAGCAAAAAGACTGTAGTTTAAAGGCTGTCCTCATCCATTGAAAATGACGGGTCCTTTCTTGTCATAGATCTTTTGGTAGGCTGTTGTGTGTGGGTTTCAGTTCACTTTAATGCATCAGTTTAGTTTACTGCAAATCAGGGCAGGTGGAAAGAACTGAGGGGTAAGGTTTTATAGGGCCAAGTCCATGATGCAGCTTGCTTTAGGTTTGTTAAGTCCACGCCCATGTACGAGTTATTTATGATGAGTTGTGGTAGTTGAATTTTGCTTTTAGTTTGTATTCCTAGATTACTGATATCGATGGATCGCATTTGTAATTCATTTTACCTTTTTCTAGGAATAAATATGTTTTTTTATTGCTTTGGGCCTTTGGGGGTATTTCTTAGTCTATTAAATTCATGTCTTGTTCTCTGATTTATAGCATTCATCTCACTTCTGCAAGCTCATAGATTTCTGCAAAATCTGCTTTCTCAGGGCACCCGAACTTCTGCTGGGAACAAAGCAGTATTCGACTGCAATCGACATGTGGTCAGTTGGTTGTATAATGGCGGAACTATTATCAAAGCAACCCCTATTCAGCGGGAAAACTGAAATTGAACAACTTGACAAGGTAAATTTTCTTTCCTCATACTTGAGATTGTCGTCAATAAATATTCCTTTGCTCTACAAATATTCCTTTGCTCTACCCGTCGATTCATTTGCCTCTCCGAAATCTTTTTTTTTTTTTCTGCAGATTTTCAGAATTCTTGGCACGCCGAATGAGAAAATCTGGAGAGGATTTTCCGACTTACCTGGAGCCAAAGTCAAGTTTGCTAAGCACTCGTGAGTATCTCTCTTCATCACACATCCTTCAAAGTGTTTCACTCTTCCTTTTGTCCTCTTTTAACTTCTGGTAGTGCTGTAATTCTGCAGGAGGAATAGATTGTGCGAGAAGTTTCCTCGCATGAGTTTTTTCAAAGGGTCTCCAGTTCTATCTGAGCAGGGCCTTGATTTGTTGAGCCAGCTTTTAACTTACGACCCACAAAAGGTAAATATTCATTAGATACATAAGTTGTCTGTGTTTAATCGTCTGCCTCTGAAACGTTTTATCTAGGGTTTGTATTGATGAACATTCTTTGATTGCTTATGCAGCGAATAACAGCAGAAGCTGCTCTTAAGCATAGCTGGTTCCATGTTGAATCTGCAGAGGAAGTTTCCAGTCAAGAATCCCTTGCCAGGAGGCTAAATCTACATAGGGCTAGGCATCATGAGAAAGTTGTTACTGGAGCCGGTGCTGGTTATTTCTCTACAAATTTGTGATTACCTGGTTAACTGAAGGCAGTTGAACTAACGAAAACCCATTAACACACACACACACACACACACAGAGGGAGGGAGAAGGGGGGCGATTTCCTTGTAATTTGGAGCGTTTACACATTTCGTTGGCTTCGAATTGTTTTCTATTAGCACATTGGCCACCCACAATTGTACGTATCTCCTCTCTTCATCGCAATTGTAGGATTCAAATTTGTACTCGCAAAAGAAATGCAATGAAAATTTTGACTGGCTATGGTGTGTATTTTACTAGAAAAGACTTCTAGATGACTGTCAGTATGTAACTTTTTTGAGGAAAATTATGGCATGTATTGCACTGTTATAATCTGGATAATAAAAAGCCTAAACTATTTTGACATTACCGAAAGAATGGTCCAATTTGAGTCCATGCTTGGATTGTGCAAGTAAACTTTGAGAGAAGGGTGATGATAGAGAAGCTGCTCTTCCTATGAAAGATCAGGAACTTTCCACTTCATAGCTCTACTAGAAATGTAATTTTATTCCATCATGCTAGTAAAAACCAGGCCCAACATGTTGTCCCTCAGGATGTGGTGACCTTAAGTCACGTAGGCACGAGCGTAGGAATGTAAACTAAAATTCCACTTCGCAGGATAGGAGCGTATTTCGCTATTTCTTCGTGGGGTGCGAAAGGGAAAGACATGATGCAGGGGTTAGTCTGGCTTCAAGCTCTCCGGCAAATATAATCATCCGGACGGACGAAGACGGTGTTTCTTTTCATAGCCGGTGTTCTTTGTTTCTATTTTTTAGTTTGTTTCTTTTCCTGTTCCTTGTTTATTTCTTCCTTTTGTCTATCTCCATTTTGTGAGATTGTTGTTCCCTGCGTGGAACTTTCTATACCCTTTTTGGATACTCTTGTGAGCCGGGTGATATCCCAGCGTTTACCTACCCACCCCACATAGATAACCCGAAAGTTGAGGTCTATCTTACTCAACCTAAGGCTCTTGGGTATGTAGCCCTTGGGGCGTTTTCCTTGTCAAAAAAGCGCACAAGATTGAGCAGAAAATAGAGAAGAAAATGAATATTTTCAGTAGCATTTAAGAGGATCTAATGGATATTTTCAGTAAACATATCAGAGGATCTTATAGATAATCTCGTATAAGGATATGATAACTTACAAGACACAGGTGGAAAAAGAATGGGCTTTTAAATTTCCATAGTCAACACATGCAAGCATAATCTGATTGAAGGTCTTATTTTGCCATAATCTTTTGTCACAGATGTGCACTAGCCGTCAAGATTAAAGCAAAATGGTAAATGCTACTAGGTAATTGATTTCCGCATCCTCTTTTTTACCATCTACCCGACTACCCGTGCCCCCCTTTTTGCTCTTATTCGTGTGAAATTACTACATTATCCTTTGATCGATGAACAAAGTAGACTAATGAATGGGCGATCAGGCAAATTCATATCAACGAAGACCCACAAAAAGGGGTACGGTTTATATAAAAAGGAGTGCAAAAATACCACCAATTGAGCTATTCAAAAGATAAATGCTGTGTAAGATTATATAAATAAAAAAACTTGTAATACATTAGAAAAATAATTAGTCATTCGAACCGCTACGCGTTGTGAATATCATAGAAAATTATGTCAAAAAACAGATGATCAAAATTTGAACACTCACTATTCATGACACTATTGGCTATTCCATGGTAATACCATAATATGTCGAAGGGGACCTGTTGCTTTGGATCAATCAACGGAGGCTTTCTTGCCAATGTCACTTGGTCGTGATTGTTATGGTCTTCCCAAGTACGAAGGAAAACAGAGAGAACTCAACGAAGAAGATTGTGTTAATGAGCATGCGATCAATTGTCCATCCAAAAACTGTGAAACCTCCAGGATTGGTCTGCAAGTACGTAACTGCAAAACCATGCAAAAAACTTCAAGTACCTTGACAAAAATAGATACACACGCAAAAGGAAGCTAGATTACTCCACATCTACATTCATATCGGCACAAAATCAGACTAAAATATCATTGCAGCACGCATTCGTTCTTCTTCAATCCACTCATACAGAAAAAGGACAATCACTGTAAACAGAATCACTTAAAATGTTTTGCCATAGGAAATCAACGCATAATAGATTAGAATAGCGTTCGCCAATTAATTTGAGCATGAAGAGAGTGAACATTTACTGTATGATGGGGACGGGTAAAAGGGGTGGAAAAGCCTTCTGCAGTGCTCATTAGTCGAAATAGGTAAAACAAAAAATTAGGTGTGCTGATTGAGAATGCTTAGATGAATGAGTACCAAAACGAGAATCTAGTCGTTTCGGAATTCTTCTGTTAGGGGAAGTTAGCATCAACTAGGGACAATATGGAAAAGAATAGAAGGAAAAAACATAAAAGGTCACGAGCTTTAACCTGTCTTAGTTTAAATTACGTTTTCAATTGACACAGGCATAGGTCAGGGGAATAGTAAACAGAGTGCGAAAATCAGGTAAACCACATTTCTTTTTTGATCAACACATTTCCTTCACAAGGAAGACAACACAAACTAATGCAGGTGACAAAAAGTAGATCCTAAGCAGATTTGCGGCAACCACTGAAGGTGTAGCATAAATGGCAAGGGTGAGAGGGCTTAAGTGCTCCTCCCTCCCGTACACAATCCGATATGGTTCGAGTCCCGCCAACTGCAGAACTAGCGTGAGGGGCCCTTTGTCCATCTAGTACCTAGGTGGTACTATGGTAACGGTCTGTCCTTCCGGAGCTATGGCTCGAACCAGACTTCCACAGTGGGTCGGGAGCCCCTTGTCACGCCCCAAGGGGGTTGCTACGCTGGTTATCCCCTCTTACCTTTTTTTCAGTTTAAAAAAAAAGCAGATTTGTGGCATATTACCAAAGTCAAACAACAAATGCTCGTGCATATTGGAAGAATTGATAGTTATACACTTTTATCTGGTGGATTATCGGTATGGTAGATCAAGTACAACTTTAGAAACTCTGAAATAGATAGATTTAGAATGTTTGATGACTTTTGGCCATTATAAAGAGCTAGAGAAGAATTCGAACAAAAACACAAAAGCAGAAACGTATTGAATGTTGCAAATGCATACCAAAAGATTGCCGCTTGTGGTATAGAGACATATAAGAAGCCAGCTGAGTATTTGTAGGGACGGGGACATAATCAGTCGATTCCAAATCACTTTCCGAGTAGTACATTGGTAATGAACCGGTTGGATTGGAAGCTTCCAAGTCTGCCCCATTAGTTGTAGTTTCCACTTGAGAGCCCCCGTCTGAATTGCATGTGACATAAGCATGCCATCTACTAGCCACAGATGATATGCCCTGAGCTCTGTGTGTAATCTTTGTAGCTCCGTGCAGGCAGAGAATTATTCCAACAAGGTCAACAATTGAGGAGACCTGCCATTGTTCCAACAGCATATCAGAGGATAAATCAACTTTCTTAACTCCAAACATAAAGAGTATCATAACTGAAGCAAAGTGTGTCCATGGCAATGACACTGAGTTAGCTATGAAACCAGCTATTTGGAAATGGTATGCTACTCCAATGCACCTTAAGTATGTACTCAAGGCATCATAACTACTCCTAATACAAAAAGAAAATCATTAACACGGTCACAGCAGTTTTTCTTCCCTGATGATCATTACCTTGTCAACATCCCAAACAGTAACAATCACCGAGGATGATTTCATTTTTTCTTATGGCTTGCGGTCACCAAGTCTATATAGGAAAGTATGAAGAACAAAGAAGACAAGGAAACCGTGGAATTATAAGTAGTAAGAACTTCTGCAGTAACAAAAGCAAAATTCTCCTTAACAATGGCATTGGTTTACCAGTTCAAAAAAAAAAAATGGCATTGGTTTAAAAGCATATAGGACATGGGGGCAAATGACTCATTATCAAAAAGACAAATTCTCATGTACAGAAACTATGCATATAAATTTAGCTCCAAACTTACGAAAAAATCACCACCATTGATCAAATTGAGGATTCCTTTATTCCCTGTTGTTTGCAATAGAGCCGTTAAAAGACTAGCTGTCACCCCCAAGAACTCCAGAAGCAGAAATATTCGGAATCTGTGGCTTATTTTAGACAAATAATGTGTTAGACGGATGTGCTCCTCAATATAAACTGTAACATCCACATCCCTCTCTAAAAGCTTCCCATAACTTTCAAAGTGTATCACTTGCAAATTGCAAACCAAATTGAACACAGCAGCGCCTGCCAGAAAAATCATAGTCAAGTATGTCCACGAGACAAGCAAAATTACCACAATAACAACAGAATGCCACCATGGATCAGGACGAACATAGATAGCACGAGCGACCTCACGAGCAGTCTTTAGTAGAAAGCATGGTATTATCCACACGGCTAGTGTGCGAAAAAAGCCCTGAACAATTCATGCCGTCAGTATTATTGATATGATTCAACCAAAGACAAATAGGCAAGGAAGGAATAATTACATATACTTGAGCAGCTTCATCAGCTACTTATTCGCATCAGACTCATGTTTCACCATCACAAGATATAACAGGACATCTGAGTAGAAGATTTGTATTGGGAAGTAGATAAATTTTAGTATGCTTTCTTCTATTGTGACTTTTACAAAATGTAGAAAACTTGTTCAGCTATTCCTGAAAACATTTCCCCAAAAAAAAAAAAAAAATTATATATATATATACAGTCCGGATCTAATAGGGGCGCCCTTACATAACTATGTAAGGGAGAGAGCCCACAGCCGTCGGATGCAAGGGAAGGAGAGGAACGGATGTGATTAGATCACCACTTAAAAAGGGGTCAAGAGGTCATGACCCCCCTCCCTCCCATTCACTTTACCCCTTCAGGGGTTCATTATCCCTCACACGTCTGTGAGAGAAGAGAGAGACGAAGAGAGAGAAAGAGAACGACAAACATTGGTTTTCAATGAACTCACCTGAAACGACAATAGTGTGGATGATTCCAAATTTTCAAAAACTGCTTTTGCAAAAGAAAAAATAAATAACATTAAAAAATAAGATTGTTTTCCAACTTTTGCTGCTTTTGTTCAAAACAACAGAAAGTAAAACAAATAAAAGAACAATACCAAACATTGGTTTTCCTAGGTGCATATTATATGCAATTATGCATCATCAGAATTTGGTTATTGAATAATGCATTTCAGCATTATAGCAAATTCAAGCATTAACGAATAGTAAAAGGAATCTTTAACTACAAATCAATTAATTTATCATCTGCATCTTGGAAGTAGTTTGAATGCTTTGGGATTGGAAGGACTTTAGCTTTGAGGGCCTTCCAAGCAGAACTAAAGCACTTTTGGCCTTCACATGAACAGTTAAGTTGCTTTGGACGCTACAGAAGTTCATAGCAAATTTCAACTTTTTCAAAATCGAATCTACGACTGTCGACTAACTTGGTAGCTTCAAACAAGCTCTAGTAGATTCTTATTTCTTTATTAATTGCAAAATTTCAAACTTTTTCAAAATCAAATCTACAACTAACTTGGTAGCTTCAGTCAAGCTATAGTAGATTGTTATTTCCTTTTCTGTATTCAGTCACAGATCATATTTGATTTGAAAACACAATGGAGCTCGGAAATTACATCGGGTCCTAGACGTAGTGATCCCGACCAAACTTTTAGCAAATTGGATACAATTCAAGCTCGAGTAGCTTAGTTTATTTACCAAGACATTAATTCCTTTGATCGGCAAAAAAAAAAAAAAGACTAATGTTTCCCTTTCCAAAGCAATATTCCCTATTTTAAAAAAATTAAAATTAAAAAAAATACTCCTCAATCGTGTAACTGCTCCGAAAACAAGTTGAACCTAGGTTTGTTTATGTAGCCATCTCAAACAAGCTATTTTTAACTAGTCAAATAAAATTTGAGCTCGACTAACATCACATTCACAGAGCCACTTAGCTGCTTGAAAGCAAAAATAATTTAAGAAAAGAAAATTTCCCCTTTCCAAAGCAAAATCACAAATTTTCAATTATTTGACAACTACTAATTAATAGAGCATCTCATTCCCAGCCCTTAGCTTTTTCCTTTTCCTTACTCAAAACTCAAAATTTGGGGAAAAAAAGAACCCCATAAAATCCTCTCTCCAACTCAACCCTATACCAAACTATGCAATTTACTCGAATTTCTAATCAATGGAGAGGCAAATTTTGCCAAGCTATCTTCTACCTCTCAAAATTACAACAATGCCACTAATAAGGCTTTTCCTCAAATTTCGATTCGTCCGTCGGACGATTGGAGTGCTTCATATGCCAAACGAAGCGTAAATGTTTACTGAAATTTGAAATACGAGTAAGGGCTGAGAGATGCGGTTATAGACTTACACGGCACTTGTGTATATACAAATCGCGAAACTGGACCATGTGGCCGCGGTAGCGATCCACGAACAGCATCCTCCTGACGCCGTACTTCCTCAGATTATGAGAAATGCAGATGAGAGAAACGGCGGCGAGAAGCACTTGGGAAACCAGGATTTCGCGCTCGAAAACTCTGATCTCGTACTTCTCGCAGTCGGAGCAGTAGGAATACTGGGTTACTAGGAAGGGAACGGCGATTCCGACGACGGCGAAGGCGATCCAGGAGAGAGAGAAGCTGAGGGGAGTGGACTGGCTGAAGCCGAGGAATCGGAGGAAGGAGTCGAGTCTGTGGAGGTGGTTTTCGAGCTCGGCGTCTGGTGGTGGTGTGGATTGATATTGATCGTCTATGAGAGGGGTTTGGATTGAAGCGTCGTTGGGCGTGGAGGAGGGAGGAGGATCTTCCATGGCGGAAGAGAGAGCGAGAGAGAGAGAGAAGCAGAGGATTTTGTAGAGAGAGAAGCAGTCGGATTTGAGGATACACAGATACCAGTTAGATTTAAGACAGGGACAGGCAACACATATATTCAGGGGCGGGAAGGGTGGGGCCGAAAAAGCAAAGTAACGAAGAGAAATGACGGATATTTTTTTGCCGAGCCCGGGCAACAAGTCGCGTGGCGTGCGTCGGCTCATTCGGAGCGTCCATTTGTATTTTGAACGATCCAGATTTGTTGGATGGAATTTTTGTAATTTTGAAGAGTGAATTAATCCGCTGTTTGTACGCGGAGCCGGCACCAGGTGGACTGCCACGTGGCACCTGTCAGCTCATCCAAATTGATCATCTGTGTTTTGGACGATCCAAATATATTAACGTCTTTCGGATTTGACGATCTATAGATACTACTAGATTTAATAAGACGGGGACAATACATGGTACATTCTGGGGCGGCAAGGGACCCGAAGAAAAGACAAGTTTAACGAAAAGAAATCAGGGAAAAAATTTGTATGCCGAGAGCGGGTACTAGGTGGTACTGTCAAGTGGTGCCCATAAGCTCATTCAAGCTGTTCATCTGTGTTTTGAATGGCCCAGATCTATTGGAGTAATTCAGTGGCATTTGTGTAATCGTGAAGAGTAAATTTAGCTGTCATTTGTACGGGGAGCGGGCACCAGGTGGCATTACCACATGAGGCCCATCGGCTCATCCGGACCGTCCATCTGTGTTTTGATAAGTAAATTTACCTCAATAAATCTGAAGCACGAATGGACAACTCGAATGAACTAATGACACCACGTGGTATTGCCACATGATGTCCACTCGGCATCGAAAAACTTCTCCGAAAGGAGGGACAAGAGGTAGACTGAGATTTGAGTTCGCGAAAATTTTACAGGGACCAACCATGGTGCACCGACCGGCATCAGGGACCCACTTGTGGGATGAAATAGGGTGATTTTGGATCAAGCACTTAGAACAGTCTGATTGCCTCGATTCTCGCGTAGGGCCCCTCGGAAAACGATTTTAAGATGATCTAACGGTTCGAATTTGCTGTGTGGGACCCACCCTGATGCCGATCGGTGCACCTTCATCTGTATGAATAGCGAGACTCTTGAGTTTGGTGCTCGTTCGGTCCCGCTGTTGTCAGTGTCAGCCCAATGGACGTGGGGATACCACTTCGACAATACTTGATAAAATCAGATTTTATCAAGTGGAGAAGATAAAATCTGATTTTATCAAGTGGGGAAAAAATCTGATAAAATCTCAGATTTTTTCCCCACTTGATAAAATCAAAATCAACTCTTGATAAAATCTGATTTTATCAAGCGGGAAACTCACCCTAAGTATCCAGGTGTCGCATTTTGCTTCCATTGACCATAATTATTTTTTAACACGTTCAGATGTCATTCACATTTTCACTAAATGTCTATTTTTGCCCTTAGATCAATGACTACTTTTTGCTACTAACAAGTTTGTTTTGACTTTTTTTTCCTTATTTGATTTTTTCATGTATTTATTAGTTTTGCGTCAAATTTTTATGTATTATTGGTTTGCCTTGACGATAGAAATCAAAATGGTAAAAAATTATGATTTAGAACTCTCAATTTTTTGAATAAAATCAAAAATAATTTTTTTTTAAAATATATCTTTTAAACTTATTTTTTGTCTTTATTCAAAAAATTTGAGCTTGGATTGTAATTTTTTTATTTTTTTTATTCCTCTCGTCGAGACAAACTAATAATATACAAAAAGTTAAAAAACTAGCAAACGTGACAAAAAAGTCAAGTGACTTATGAGACCAAAATAAGCATTAATGTCTAATTGTCGAAGCGTTGGAAGAAGTGAGATAATCGAAAGGGTCTTGGTTGAGGTGACATATTATCTCTCCCTCTTTTTTCTCTTTCTATTGATCAAAGCCGGCATCATGAGAGATATTTACTTATTTAGGGTCGATGTGGCCCAATTTTTTCTTTTCCTTTTCTTGAACTTGGGGAAAAGCATAGTTATGATTCCATCCTATGAGATTTGAATAGTTATGATTTTATCCTGTAAATAGATAATCGGACCATTGTGCTCTTATTAATTGATTCATTATCAAGTATTTATATATACAATATTTATCTCCTTTCCTAAATAGCCAAACAGTTGTGTAATCTCCTAATTAAGCTCCTATTAATTAGGACTTTCCCAAATCAGATTGTTATATGGTTTCCGTTTTATACGTTCAATGCCAATTTCAAATCTTCGCTGACTTTTTCCGAGGTTTCCGCTTTCTATTTGGATTATGTGACTTACTGGAGCCAAAGATGGAAAGATCCCCATGAATCATCTTCTTATTCCATTTATACGAAAAAAGTCATAGAAGAGGCAATAATTCCATGTTTGGAACAACAGAGGTCCATATCAGATGACGCGAATGCGCCCATGAAGTCGAAGAACCACTTCGTCGGCATCGCTAACCACGAAGCGGAGGCCGTCCATGGCATCAAACCCACTCCACTGTCACCGCTAACCACGATATATATAGAGGCACTGTTAGCAATCTCCACCATCCACTACTCACTCCAAGTCATTCGATTGGACAACCCAAAATCGAAAATCTAGGCGGAGGCCGTCCATGGCATCAAACCCACTCCACCGTCACCGCTAACCACGATATATATAGAGGCACTGTTAGCAATCTCCACCAGCCACTACTCATTCCAAGTCATTCGATTGGACAACCCAAAATCGAAAATCTAGGCGGTGAAGGAGATCTCAGAAGGTGCGCCGCCACTAAGCTCGGAATCGATTGATCTCGACGGCGATGGAAAAATCTAACGAGTAACATTTCAATCTCAATCGATCTCACAATCTCATTTGATTACTGGAATCTTTTGTTTTATTTTTGTATGGTGGTGGTGAGTTTCGGATCTTGTTAATGGCGGTGTTGTTTTTTTCTATTCAATGGTGATTTTTTTTAATTCAAAGATGGTTGTTTTTCTTCGAATACAGTTAAAATGGTAAATCAATAAATCATGTTCAAATAACCTTTAGAAGATGGTTATTTCATACAGTGAATATGATTTATTGATTTACCATTTTGGTGATTTGATACAATAAAAGTGGTAAATCAATAAACCATGTTCACTGTATAAAATAAACATAACGTGAACATGGTTTATTGATTTTTTATATTGGGTGATTTGATACAATAAAAGATAGTTTACTGGTTTACCACTTCGGCACTTCGGTAATTGGGCAAAGTAACATGATAAATTAATACATGATTCAACCATGTTTTTCATGTGGTTTTATGGTACATTAATTTAACACATGTTTCATGTTTTTTTTAATGATTTTTTTTGTGGTGCATTAATCTCCCATTTTTTATGATTATTATTTTCAATTTTGTTTTGAGATTTTAGGTGTGAGAATATTAGGAGGGAGAGAATTATAAGATTGAGAAAGAGATAATTTTTTCAAGATAGGGGGAGGGAGAGAGAGAGAGAGAGAGAGAGAGAGAGAGAGAGAGAGAGAGAGAGAGAAAAAAGTTTAGAAGAGAGAAATTTTAGGAAAATTATGAGAGAAAAATATTAGGAAATTTATGAGAGA
>JAXBDA010001688.1:3118-51287 GCA_036023075.1 Gaultheria prostrata
TAAAGGCCAATTCTTATAGTAGAACTTTTTGGAATAACCCAAAAAAACAAAGCAAAATTAAGAAAATTTTTTGAATTTGCCCACCCCCCCCCCCCCCCCCCCCCCCGCGCAATCAACTTTTACGGCATCGGTGATTTGCTCTGGTTGATGGGGCCTGTCGAGGTGCACATAAGTTGGCCTAGACATTCATTTGTACTTTTTAATTCCTGTTATCGCAATTAAAATTTGCTACAACAATTTGAATTTAAAGTTTTTTCTTGTTCTAGTCGTGTTCATGCAGGGGTGGAGGGGGGCCTGGCCCCTGCACAGTTCACAATTTTCCAGATAAGCCTACTACATTTTCAACTGATGCCCCCAATTTTCTGCCACTCTCTCCCTCTCTCACTCACAGTATAACTGCAATAGAGAAAAAAAACTCTACTATATATTTAGAAAAATATTAACATTTGTGCAAGCTGGAAAAGTAATTTAGAAAGTTGGTTGATTTTTCTTTTGATATACAAATCTATGCTTTTGATTTACGAATGAGAGGTTTGTAACTTATTTTGTAAGTACTTGTGGTTTGGTCCTCCATATGGGAATCCTGTGTCAGCCACTATATTCGTGTATCCGTATGTTTGGAGTTGTGTATTTGTGTATTTGCTGACCAAGTGCTTTCATTTCTGTGTTCACGAGTCTTTTGTAAATGAACTGTTAATTATGTGTGGAAGAAGACCTCATGCTGCTAACTATTCTGGGCTACAAACAACTCATGTACTTGGTATCAGCATTATGTTAATGTGTGCTGTTTGTTCTTTTGATGTTCACAATGTCCACGACACATATGTATAGATGAATATTAAAGTCCTGCTCCCATTTATTAGTCTAAGATGAAAGCTAACGGTTCCTACTTTATGTTTCAGACAAGCTCCTTGGATGTTTGACTCGTGTTGTCGTGCTACGGAGGTTTTATGATGGGAAATTAGGATTGAGTGATTGTCAGTGAAGTTCGGCTGTTTGACATGTATTGTCAGGGTAATTATGCTCAGTTTGGGCAGGGTTCCCAGCGGCCCATGCCTGATTTCCAGCAGCGCCCTATTGCTTCTCCACATCCTCTTTTCCAACATGGCCCTCCAGCCTCTCAATATCCCATAATACAACAAGGTCCTCCATCTATTCCACCTCATTTCACTCATGCCCCACTTCCACCGGTTCAGCAAGGTCAGCCTGTTCAAGTCGCAACGACTGGAATGTTGAATGCAGGCCAATCTTTCCTGCCGCCACCCCCAACCCAACCCCCACCCCAACAAGTCCGTGGAAGCACCTCTATGGCACATCCATATCCAGTTAATCAACAGAACTCCCATTGGACCCATAATATGCATCATACTCTACCAACTGTCCATCCTCTTGGCCCACCTCCCTCAGGTCCAAGTTGGCCAGAAATATTTCAACGCTCATTGCCTCCTGGAGCATTGCCCACACTACCTTCACAAGGACAAGCTCCGTTTAAAGGCCCAGTTTATCCACCACAGCTGGGTGGCATGCAGGTTAGTCAGCAAATCCTACCGCCACCACCACTTCTGCCACCCATTTCTAGTTTCTTCCCTCCTGCTCCATTTGGATCTTGTGAATATCCATCACTGCAGGATTCGGATGTGCCAGCTGCAGGTCCCATGCCACCCCCACTTCCACCTTCTTCTCCTCCACCCCTTCCACTTTCTCCACCACTTCCTAGCTCTCCCCTTCCCCTTCCTACTTTTGGATCCGTGTCTTCTGCTCCGCTCCTTACTGTGGCTGACTTGTCCCATAATTCCAAGTCAAGTCCAATGGACCATAAGCCTGCCTTGGAAGTGATGCATTCTGATTCCAAAGTTGTGCTGTCATTCCAAATAAGAGAAGATGCGCCTGTGCTGGACAACTATGGAGTACCTTGTATGACAAACCGTGAGGTGGGTTCGCCTACAGAAGAGGATTTATCATCTGTGGAATGTTCAAAATTGGATCTACCTTCACCACCACCCAAGCCGGCTGAACAGAAAGTTGTGCAAAAAATTGAAGTTTTATGCCATCTTATTGCAAAGAATGGTCCAGATTTTGAAGATATGTCTCGTCAGAAAGAGTATGGGAATCCAGAGTTCAATTTCTTGTTTAGTGGTAACCCAGGAAGTGAAGCTGCAGTTGCTCATAAATATTTTGAATGGGTGAAAAAGAAATGTAAATTGCAGGAGAAGCATAATAATTCAGTTTGGAGGCCTTCGAGCATCGACACTTCAACACAAACCAGTTATTTGGCTGGTACAGGTGTATCCCATTCACCTCCTGATTCTGACATGGACATTGAAGGTTAGTGCAGCTGGTGTTTATGGATTGTATTTCATTTCTCTCTTTTGTACACTTAAAAAAATTGCATGATCTAAGTGCTGGTGTGCCATGCTTTGATAATTTTCTTGAAACAAGGTCCAACCTTTTCCGTAATCATAGGATACATACCGAATTAGGACACACGTACAAACCGTAGGATACGCGATCGTATCGTAGGATTTCTATACAACAAGGATACATAGTGGGATATGTATCATTTTCCGGAGGAGACGAAACAAATCGTAGGATACGTATCCTGTATCGTAGGTTTTTAACGAATATGATTCTGTTATGCTCTATATCTCTGAAAATTTGCGTCTCCACGTGCAAGGCGGGGTTGCACATTAGGGAGGATGTTAGATAGCTTGATATACATTGTTGGGCCCATTTCCTAAGCTTAAGCTTTTAGGATTAGTGGTAACTTAACATGGTATCAGAGCTAGGTGTGCAGAGGC
Source organism: Gaultheria prostrata (assembly GCA_036023075.1). Lineage (NCBI taxonomy): Eukaryota > Viridiplantae > Streptophyta > Magnoliopsida > Ericales > Ericaceae > Gaultheria > Gaultheria prostrata. The sequence continues at coordinate 5,917 of JAXBDA010001688.1, forward strand.
TTTGGACAAGACTATCTTGATTGATTGCCCTGTTATTTGTGCCTTTAGTGCACTTTGTTGCATTGTTCGTTGTGATCCTATGTTATGGTCTTTGTTTACCTCTCCATGTGCGGGTGCGGGTCGGGGCAGGGTCGCATGTGCGGGGGGATTGTCAAAGCTTGTCCCACATTGGTTAATTATACCCTCCAAAACTAGTATATTAGCTTGGGCAGCCTCTCCCCTCATTGCCAATTGGTTTTGAGTTGGATACTTTAACACTTTATTTACAGAGACACAGTCATCCCGGAATGCGTTACAGAAAAATTGGCCTATTTGAAAGAAGGGATGAAAATTTTATAGGAGATCAACTAAATATTCGTTTCATGAAAAATTAATGACATTGCAAACTATTGTAAATTCTCATGTTCTAAATAATATAGTGGAAGGGCATTGTAAAACGCTCCTTACATCTACACCATTTTCTAACAAAGCTTCGATTGGTCCAACCTCATTGTGAGATGCTTTTATCGTCAAACCTTCTTGTGTTGCAACATCGCACCATACAACTCAATATTAGCTTAGTAAGCTTATTAGCTAATTACGTGCTTTAATTTCATCTCCAATAAAATATTGTCCAATACAAGGATCCTATCTAGACCTTGTACTTCACTACATAGTGTGTTGTATACTTGTATGTGAGGTTGCTGCAGTACATGAAGATTTGACGATAGCAGCATCTCGCCATGAGGTCGGACCAAAGCTTTTGTTAGAAAATGGTGCTGATTGTATGGAACATTTCACAATTGCCCCTGATTATTATTCATATGAGGAGATCTTTTTTTTATCGTGGACTAGTTTACTGTTATTGACTACTAGTTCACTGTTATTTCGTCATAAAACATATCCGTAATTTATCTCGTCTAATTTTTATCTAGCTTAGTGTTCTGATGATGTGTTTACACCCCTCTTGGTTTCGATCTTCTCTGGTGCATTTGAATGCACTCGATTATTGATTCAGGTATCAAATCTCTACGAACTAGTGAGAAAGATGTCGCTTGAGAGAGGCAAACAGTGGTACTCGAAGGGGGTACTAAAGGAATCAGAGGATTTCTAGGTTTCTAGGTTTTTTTGAGTGTTATGAACATGAAGTGATGAGATCTGTTTGGATATCGATCGCATGACAGGAGATTGGGAGATAAGAAAAGTGTGGCAAAGAAAAAGAAGGGATCTATTTCAACTTTTTGGCATGGTCAGACTCGGTGAACTATGACACTAAGGACTCTAGAAAGAACAAGGGAAACTTGTTTTGTGGTGTTAAGAGCAGGGGAGACAATTTAGTCAGCGGCCTTTTAAGAACCTTATTCTCTCATTGAATCTGTGGACTGTTGTGAAAGCTACTTTGAAAAAGTGGAATGATGATTGAGGTAATATTTAAAAGTGGTGAGATATGGAGCTGAAGATGTCAGTGTCCTGATAAAAAGTGGGCTCAAATGGTGGTGTTCCACTTTTGCAGGATTGAGGAAGGTTTTCTGAAAAGAGGTTGATGATGGTATTTGTCTGTCTCTTCGCTCTTGAGGATGTGGTGATGGGTTTTCATGGTTATCCTCTAGGGTAAAAGGCTCAAATGATGATGTTGATAGAAGGGTTGTGTGGGAGGATTGTCTAGTCAGGAAATATCAGCGGATTTTCCATGGCATATCGGAGTTGACTTCGATTTTGTGATTTGTAAATTTGAAAGGTTGGGTAGTCGATGTTGAATAGAGCAATTAGAGTGCTCTCGGGCTTCTTAGAACAAGAAGGTCTGTCATATTTCCTTTGGGGGATAGATTTTTACTTGGTTTAGTTACAACAATCAGGCACCAGCAGCAGGAAAGGAAGAAACAGAGACTTTTTCTTGCCTAGGAGGGCTTGTTCATTTGTGTCCACAGGACAGGTGCGTGGAACATATTGCAACGGAAAAGGGTTGATACTTTGTTAATTACTACTCTCTTGATTGGTTTGGACATTTTTTGAAATATGCAATGTACAGGACAGGTGTGTGGAACATATTGCCAAATCTCAATCCAATTCACATAAGAAAGGAAACTCAAATGCTAGATAAAATTTTAAGATAGGATAGAGAAACCTGTATCTGAGGGGTTCCTAAAAGCCATTAAATAGATGTTATGGTGCTTTAACAAAATTAAGAAACTTCTGTTATTTGGCCTATGTTAGGCTTTAGAGGCTTTTCCTTCCTAGTTTGTATAGTTGGGAGTCGAGGGCGTGCAATGCATCCCTTGACCAATTTCTTGATAGTTGATATGATAGATATTTTTGGAGTTCAACGTGGAGTGTAGGGGTTTTTTCATTAGATTGGGTTTTAGGCTTCTTGATGTATAGGGCCTTTTTGTCCTCACCTGCTCTTGTACTGGCATCCCCTTGATGCATTTCCTAAAAATCTATTGATTATCCGAAAAAGAAACTTTGCCTATTTGATTTCACTGATTAGATATATAATCAGTAAAGGTGAAGGTGCAATTTCTGTTTCTGTAGTTACTACACAATGGTACTAAAGCAAAGACGAGCCTTGTTTTGTGTACTTAAGTTTAATAGTTGTGTCTGTGGATGCAAATTATGTTTTTGTAATCTTTTATTGTACTAAGCAATCGAAGAAATCTTTTTGTGGCATGTATTGTATGCTGAAGTAGTCCCTTTTTGAAGAAATCTATTTGTTTGCCCTTTTCTTTTCCTTTGATAGAATTCTTTGTACAAAGAAAGACTCTTCTACCTTATCTACTTGGCCAGTGAAATTTCTATCATCTTAAGCTGTCCCATGAAAAGGTGGTTCTTGGGTGCCAAATCCCCTTTATGTTTATCTTTGGTTTTGAGTAACGGTAATGATGTTGCTTTTAATGAAGTTTCAATTAAAGTTCTTGTGGGAGAGTAGCAACAAAATGAACCACCTGTTGACATGTAAGTGCTTGGATGAGTTATTTTATCCATTTGAAAACTATGTAATTGCCTTTTTTTTTTTGCGGGTGTGTGTATGTGCATCTTTAGACGATATCAGCCCGCCTGATGAAGAGCAGCAAATTTGTACCTCATTTGTAAGTCTAAACCATGAGACTATTTTGGTACCTAAAGAGCTTGATATTAGAGAGCAATTACATGCGGCGGTGAATGGTAATGAAAACAGTCTTGTGGGGGATGATGTATCTGCTTCTTCAAGATTGGCTGGGCAAGAAGAAGGTAGCTAACCACTTCTGATTACTTTTTCTTGATTTTCTTTTTACAACTTCCCGAAGTTTTTTAACGTTATTTTTTTTTTCTTTTTTCCTCTCATGGTACATGTTAAAACTTGTCCCACATTGGTTAATTTTAACTTCTAAAACTAGTATATGAGCCTCAGCATGCCAATTGGTTTTGAATTGGATGCTTTAACGAGGTATCAGAGCTAGACTTTGGGAGTTTTTCAGACAAGACTCTCTTGATTGTTTGCGCCCTTTTTTGTGCCATAAGCGCACCTTGTTTCGTTGTGATACCTATGTTATGGATCCGTGGTTACTCCACATGCGAGTTAGGGTCGCATGTGGTTAATTTTAACTTCCAAAACTAGTATATGAGCCTGGGCGCCCTTGCCAATTGGTTTTGAGTTTGATGCTTTGATAGTGCATACAAATTTTGATTCTTACTTAACGAGTAATATATCCAATTACGGTAACTTAGGAGCCAGGGCCCAGGATCACTATATGCTTTTGCTCGTTGTTAGTTGCTCTCCTCTCCTCTCATATTTCGTTTGCTGTACCTTTCCTATTTGTTGGACATATACATAGTTTATTTTTTGTCATGCTGAGTAGAATTAGTTTATTTCAAGGTCAAGGTTGTTTGTCGACTGTGTTAATTTCTACAGAATTCTGCACACACACATGCACATCCCTATTAATATTTTGAGCGAAAAAGAACCCGGAGGTACGGGTGGCCAACACGCAGTGGTGTAGCCAGGAAATGATGTAAGTGGGAGCATCAGTATACTTGTTACATTGTTTCGAGGAACAAATTTTTTTCTCTTTTTCAGAAAATTTTCGCATACGATTAGATAATTATACAATTTCGAAAAGAAAATTGTTTAACTACCCCCACTTACTTTAGTTACACTTTTATCATGTATCAACTAGCTTTAAAGAATTTTTTTTAAAAACATAATAACATGAATGTTTCGAACAACTCTATCAACTTTCAGAAATATTCACAATCAAATTGATTAAATTTTTGGTTAGGTGAGCAAGACTTGGGCTTATCGAAAAGATCACCTCCTGTTCAGGGAGGGCTAATGCTTCTTTAGTTGGTAATTGGGATTCTAGATTCATCTTCAATTTTTTTTGCCAGACGATTGGATATTTGTATGTAGTATTGTTACGAGGGTCAACCTCCTATCCATAGGAGTCGAACCCTAGACCTCACGTTCCAAAGGAGAGCTACACAACCGTTGGGTCAAATCCCAACGTCGATTCATTAGATTGGAGAGGAGAAAGTAATAAAGAAGGACAAGAGGGAATGGGTTAGCTTGACATGCACTTAACGGTGACACAACAATCGTGAACATGTATTTGGAGGCTAAAACTTTTTTCCGATAAGGAGGCGGCTAAATGGAGCGCATGGGTTGCGTTGGGAATTTGAGATCAATACATGTAGTGTTTACTTACAAATCAAACTAAAAGCAAACAAAAAAAGGAAAACCGGAAATTCCAGTGGGGTCCCGGGCCCCCACTGCTTACGAGCCTACTTTGCATTGTAGAAAGGATTGCCGAAGCATAGGGCTAGGTCGCGCGTCCATAATACCCGGTCAGACCGGAGTCGAATCCACAGAGACCGAATGCACCCGACGTGAGAGTTGACTTGCGAGTGAAGTTTTCGGCTTTAAAGCGGCCAGCTTAGTTTGTGATTTGGGGGTGGAATTCTCTTAACTTCGAGAACGGCTTGGAAGAGTGAAAAAGACTAATTAAACTAAGGCAAAGTCTAGGAGATTTTAACAACCATAACTTAGGCTAATCCGTTTCTCTCTTGACAACCAGCTCGGGACATCGTCAAATGCTCCCGAATAGAAGATTTAGAGATTAAAACTTGACTAGAAAATGTGTTCCACAAAGATTAGGGTTCTTTGACTCATTTGGCAAAGGTTTAAATTGACATCGCTCTAAATATCACACGTGCCAAGAAGAACAAACCCTTGGCTACGTGAGCTCAAAGAGATTAACAAACCCAAACTTTGGTACATAAAATCGAACCTAACTCTTTGATAAACAAGAAATGTTTTCTTTTTAACGAGAAGAACGAATTAAACCCAAGTCATGGGATGTTCATCACCCCATGACCAAGCCTATTTAAACTACTCACAAACCATAGTAGAAAATATGACTAGAAATTTGAAGGAAATAAAGAACATGACAAACTCGGAAATAAACTTGATTTTATAGAAGATCTAAGTACGGGTTACAACTTTAAAACACGAGAAATTAAACAAACATGAATGCTTACTAGTGTTCTTGAAGAAATAAGAGCTTGAAAAGATATGGAGGATTTCTCCTTAAAGTGAAAACAAAAGCTAAAGGAAGAAGACCTAAGAGAGAGAGTAGTGGACTATTTATACACAAGCCCTTTTCCCTACAAAAATCCGAAAATCATACCAAATATGGAATAGTTTCCATAAAAGGAAAGTAATAAAGTAGCTGAAAAGTCACCTGGAATGACCCTGTATCAATACCTAAGAACACAGGTAAAAATCCCCCGTAGTGATCGATACCTCCCTACAAGAGGTATCGATATAGGCTCGTCTGTTCAGCTTGCAACAAAGAGGTATCGATACACACTCCCCTAATAGCATGATCTTCATTTCTTGGTCACACCTTGGCCTTTCGTGCTTCCGGACTTCTTCAAAGCAGTTCAAATCATCATGCGTCCTTCAGGAAGGGTGACACTTGGTCTCGTGGACTCTAGGCTTCCCGAGCCTTTGCCAAATCTTCATTTCTTGGCTCTTGAGGCTCGGTTGTGGGGTGCCATGGGGCACTTGGCCCTCGGATTCTTGGGATGATTCCCAAAGCGCTTCAAAACGCGCATTATTCACTTGTTTGACCTGAAACTACAAAAAACACACTTCGCGCAACATCAAGTGTATAAAGCAATAATATGCGTGTGTGTGAACAAAATGAGCAAGATAAGCCCCGTTATTTACAATATCTAGGGCTTATCATCCACTGGTTATAATTGTTAGAGTTTGTCCCACATTGGTTAATTATAACCCCAGAGTCTAGTATAGGAGCCTGGGCGGCCTCTCCACTTACTGCCAATTGGTTATGAGTTGGATGCTTTAACATGGTATCAGAGCTAGGCTTTCGGAGGATTTTGAACAAGACTCTCTTCGTTATTTCCCCGTTGTTTGTGCCATAAGTGCACCATGTTTCGTTATGATCCCAATGTTATGGATCCGTTGTTTACCTCTCCACGTGCGGGTCAAGGTCGCACGTGCGAGGGAGTGTTAGAGTTTGTCTCACATTGGTTAATTATAACCTCCGAGTCTAGTATATGAGCTGGGCGGCCGCTCCACTTACTGCCTTGGTTATGAGTTGGATGCTTTAACAAGTTGCATCAGCCACTGTCCACACATTGGAGGTGGACGAGCATCAGAAGCGCCCTCAGCCCTGGCCCCTAGTCATGGCATCGACCCACACTTGCCTTCTCATGACACTTCATAGACTTCAAGAGGGCTCAGTGGGAGTAAGGACTCAAATGCAATAGAAAACAGTTTTAGCTTTAGCAAGAAAAGAGAAAGTCAATTGAAACGTTTGCCGTCCGTTTCAATTTCTTCGGTGTAGATAGTTCTAGAAGGGAGTCATGCCCAATCATATACCAAAAGGATACCTATACTCCTTAGAAACTCTTGGACAGATATCTGATCCTTCCCAAATGCATCCATGGTTGAAAGTTTATTATATTTATGAAGTACATTTTGGAAACTCCAAGTCACGTGTTCAAACTTTCATGACACTTAGCTGGTGTGCACCTCTGCATACTATTAGAGTTAATTGTTCAGAGTAAATTCAAAGACAGTTTTCATAATAATTAAATGAAAATGCTAACCACAGCTCTTTGGCCGGTTGATAATGCATTCAAGGTGTATCGATGCCCGAGAAAAGTGCTTTCTGGTCCGTGAAAGTCTATTGATAGCTGTGAGATGCTTATTGAAAATTCAAACTTACTTGACATTACATACATATTATCCACCACCTAGTGAACGGTGCTTAGCAAGACCTATAATTAAATTACTTTTTAGAGAAGAAGGAAACATTTTGATGACAGTAACATTGCCATTTTTTTGCACAGTTTTCAGGGTTGATGTCTTCATTGTGGCCTGCATGAGTTTCAATAAAGTAATTTTCAACAGTTTAATAGGCAACTATGCTTGTATACAACCTTTCGCGTATGAGACGAAAGCGCGAAAAGGAAAAGCACAGTTTGGACTGGACTGTTCTAGTTTTTTTATCACTTGATAGTGAATTGAAATATTTGTAGGACCTAATGAAAGCTAGAAAGTGAGGCTCCCAACTGATACCTACTTTCATAAGTATTTCGCATTAAAAAATATAGTGGGTTCTGACCACTCTTGAGAGGGTAATACAGAAATATTTCGTAACAAAACACTACTTGTTGCTGTATCCAATTTTCCCATACCGCAATCCGTGGAGATTGTTGTGTATTTCTGTTGTTTCTTTTTCCCTTTGTGGATCTAAGTCTAATTATAAACTAGCTTAGTTGTGAATCTCTTTCCCTAGCACATTTCTTGATTCAAAATATTTATGTAACTTTTTTCCACTTGTCTTGTTCAATATGCATCTTGTTGGAATTACCGGAGAGTCTCTTGTATTTGCTGAGTTTGATGTGTCTTCCTTTTCCTGTGCATTTACTGGTTCCGGACTCTTTTCTGATCGGGATCACTTTATAGATGGAAGGGCACTTGCCAAAGTTGACAGCCCAGTCACAAACTCATATGGAGCTGCCGAGTGCCCTTCAAAAAGCAATAATGAAGAATCTTCTGGTTCTCCCCTAGAAGATCTAAGTCAACAAAATAAGTCGGTGGCCGCAGTTGGCATTGATTCTGGGAAGCTTCCTGGTGAACTCATTGAAGGTGCTAGCCCTTTTAGACTTGCACAGGACAATGCTTCTGAAGACAGTTTGGAAATTGATGACAAGCCTCGTTTAGAAGAGCCAAGTTTAAAAGCCTCACCATCGACTGCAGAAGATGTTTCCAGTTTACAAGGAGTTATAGGATCTGATTTACAGACAAGGTCTGATGTGTATGGAATGTCGGAGTCTAGTGCGGTATGTTCCCAGAGCATGCCATTAAATGCTCTGGAATTCTGCCCAGAATCACAAAGGACAACAACGGAAATTTGTATAACATCCTCTGCAATCGTTATGACTGAAGAAAGATTTGGAAATAACGGAGGAAATGAAGGAAATATTGACAACGCTGCTTCGCTTAACGCTTTGCAACAGAGTGTTGTCTTGGATGGTGTTCATGATTCCACTCCTGAAAGAGGCAAGTCTCAATCGCGGAAGGAAGATGCCAAATCCGTATCTACTCTCCGAAAAGTCGATGAGTTGGGGAGATTAGTCAGAGAAGGTGCAAGTGAGAGTGACTCTGATGAATCACATGACACTGGGAGACGTGGTAGGAGACGGAGAAGTTGGAACAGAAGCCCGTCTTTTCACGGTAGGAGGAGGAGTCCTTGGAGAAGAAGGGAGAAACGAAGCTGGTCTCGCAGGTCTGCAATGTATTTATGCCCTAGACTGGAGATCAAGGCTCCATTCAGTGGTCATGAAATAGGTGCAAGATAGTTATTCCTGAGAAAACTTTAGTGATTTGAAGGAAAATGAAATAATTTTTTAGCTTGTGGTCAAACGAAAAAGAATTTCACAAGAAAGTTAAGAGGTAGTAGTTTAATTTTGTTGGGAACTAGTTCACAAATCAGACTCCTACAAAGTCTTATACATTTTGCAGGCTAGTTTTTGAGGGAAAACTAATCCTAATGTAATGTCAAGGATGTGGGTCCCACAACTTTCTTGCCAACCAAACAAAAAACAAAATGCATGAAAATTTGATATCCCTAGACTTTCCTTTCCGTTTCCTTGAATTGAATGGGGCCCAATAGACTTCTCTTATCTCATTCTTAATGGTTCGTTTTAGTTGCTTCAGACAATTCACTTCTAGCTTTGCTCTTTTGTTGATTTCCTGTAGCGACTCTTGGCAATCTGTTAATTTACCTGTTTATTGTTCAGCTTGTCTCCCCAGAAACGGAGGAGCAGGAGCAGGTCTCCCACTTACAAGCGCAGGGGAGAATATGGTGGTGAAACAATGAGAAGGGACAAGGGTCAGCTCCCAATGTGCTTTGACTTCCTTCGAGGCAGGTGCCACCGTGGATCAACTTGTCGGTATATGCACCATGACTCTGACAAGAGTGATGGTTCAAGACGTAACAGGAGTAAGCAACAGTATGCAGAGATTCCACATGTTTCAAGGGCTTCTGGTTTCCATGAAGAGAGTAATAAAGTCCTTTCCGAAAGACCAGTTCATGAGAAGAAGTTGGATCGGCATCAGGATGGGGATGGGGATGGGGAGAAAGAATTAGCCTCTATGCAGGATGCTGTGCCATCTATAATTCACGATCAAGATGATAAATCCTTGCTTGTGAAGTTGGCTAAATCTGAGATGTCTCGAGAAGTAACTGCCATCATGTGCGAAACTCGCAACAAAGAAGAGAAATTGGAATCCACCACCGGCCTTCCTAAAAATTGTCTTGGAGAGCCAACTGCAATTGAGCAGGAAATGCAGGACACTAGAGAACAGAATTTGGAATCTAGCACCGGCCTTCATGATGTGGAAAATCATCTAAAACAAGTGGAGTCTCATGGCATAAATTCTTTAGTTGAAAATTTTGTAATTTCGAATTCCCGAGCTAAGCTAGTCGAAACTTCTCACGGCTCTTCTAGGTCTCATTCTTTACAAGTTCAGTCATCAACCTCCTTCCAACATGGACTTCCAGTCAGTGAGCCGGAGATAAAACAGATCCCTCCAGTTCAAGCTTATCCCGGTATGAGTTCCGTCGCCCATTCAGTTTCATCAGGATCTCTGCCTCCAATTGAGGATACTATTCTAGCCATTATTACTGCTGTAAATATTCCAAATTACTGTTTGCAGTTACCAACTTCCAGTGCCTTGCTTTCTCAAGCTACAAGTACCCCCACTCCTACACCACATCTGCCACGGGAACACAACTTGATGCACCCTGCTTCAAAATTTCCTCCCCTATATTCTCATTCTGGAGCGCCACCAAATTCCTCTTGGTCCCTGCAACCGCCGCCGTCGCTGCCTCCACCACCACCACCACCACCATTTGTTAACAATACAAATCCAAATGCAATACAAGGTTGTCCTTCGTTACAATTTCAACATTCTCAGCCGCCTTCAAGAAGTGACTTTAATTCACAGACGTTTGTAAGACCTTACTCGCTAGGTACAGGTTTTGTTGGTGAAGGCCACTTCTCTCAGCTACCAGTGCAGGGTTTAAACCCTCCAAATTTGTATGGTCAGGGCAGCATATCCTTGCAACCCACGCCTCCTTTGAGAATGCAGTCTTTCCCTGGTGACAACCTGCCTTCAGGTGGGTTTTTTACTTCATCTTCTCAGAATCATCCTTACTCTCAGCAGCTACGGCCACTTCATGGTTTGTGGCAGTCTTCCACTAACAGTCTTACAGTAAATCGTGGCGACCATGGAAATGTTGGAAATGTTATTCCTACCATGTCTAGATCTGCATCAGGTCTGGACAAGAATCAGCCATCTCATCCGTCAGATGCTGGAGGGTCGAGAATTTCACACGACTACAATCCTTATGCTTCCACTTTTGACCAGCCACTAAGCTCTAAATTCATCTCCAGTGTTATTAAGCAAGAAAAGGACGTGGTCCACAGTAATCGACTTAGCTCTCAATTTAGCTCAAATGTTATCAAGCAAGAAACCGACGTGCTCCACAATAATCAACATGGGGTTGGAAGTATTGTCTCAGAACTTATGACTTCCTCTCCAAAACCTGAGCCTGATGGTTTACTGAGTTTACACAGTGACCAGTATGATCCATTATTTGACAGCATTGTCATGAAAGTTGAACATTGTTTGAAGCATGAACCCATCGATGACTCTATCATGTTGAAACTCAAAAGCTCCCATAACCCATTAGATGTGGAAGAAAGCAGGCAGAAAGATAGATTTTTGGCTGAAACTTTATCCATGAAAAGTGAAAATGGTGAGACAGCAGATGCAGAAGTGGGTGATGTGGAGAATGCAAGTGGAAGCAACTCGCTTGATGCAACAAATACATCGGCAGGAGAGGTCGAAATTAATCAGGTTAAGACGCCTGGGAAGAGAAAGAAGAGCAAAGATTCAACATCAATGAAACTTTTCAAGGCTGCCCTTGCAGGTTTTGTGAAGGAGGTGCTAAAGCCATCATGGCGACAGGGTAATATGAGCAAGGAGGCATTTAAGACAATTGTCAAGAAGACGGTTGACAAGGTGTCTGGTGCTGTAAAGAGCCACCAAATACCGAAGTCTCAGGCAAAGATAAATCAATATATCGACCTGTCACAGCGGAAACTGACTAAACTAGTGATGGTAAATTTCGCTCTAACTTATCAATTCTTTTTATTTATAAGAACTTGAAGTCGTCAAGAGAGTCCAATTGCAAGATACAAACTTCTGACTATCATTGTGTACCTCGTGCCTTTTCTGAGCATGATTTTATGGTTGTTCTCAGAGTAGGGAAAACTTTTTTTTGCTAAGAAAGATAAAGAAAACGACAGTTTTATTACCAATGCGAAATGATCCTTCCTGAGTACTATATATATATTTTTAGTTTACTAACTTCTTCACTTCTTTTTTTTTTTCCCCCAATTAGAAAAGACGCTCCAAAACTGTATATTCAGTTTTGCTTTGTAGCATATTTTATGGTACAACATGTGAAGGTTTTTCCAACAAGGTGTTTACGGGGCTTTTTATTCGTTGCTTGAATGCAATCTTGATTATTAAAAAACTTGTGCGAAAAAATAATTGTTGGATACATATCAAAAGATATTGGTTTCTAGTGTTTGTAAGTTTGTACATGGAGAACTTCTGCATTTTGTTTCCCTACGTTTGTTCGGTTTTAGGTCGGACTATAGCTCAAGAAATAGAAAACTTTTATTAAGCATCAGATTTTCTTAAGAAATTCATGAAACTGTAAATCTACTCATATCGAGTGTAGAATCTGTGGATGATAGTTGAATAGAGTCATACGCACAAATAAATAGCTATCTATATGAATATGCATGTATATGTATACTGCAACATCTCATGGTGTAATGTTTCAGGGCTATATCCAGAAGTATGTTGAAGTGTAGAAAGTTGGATATGGTGCCTGTGATGGATGAAAATTTTGATTTGACTGGTAAGTGTCTCTTTTCATATCGTTGTACATGCAGCCATGCTCATTAGTTGCATATTTCTATCTGTTTGCAAAGTTATTGTTTGATGCACGGTGCAAGATAACAAGTTATTATAGGGAAGCATAGGATTTCTCATTTATGTGTGACATTTACAGTTTCCAGATCGATTCTTACTTCAGGGTGGAATCTAGGTAGGTAGTCTGCTTTTGGTTTTGTGAATCTTTTGAGATTTTTTCGAGCCTTGAGTTTAACCTGAATAGAAACAAGATTGTGGGTGTTAAACTGTTGTCTGGATAGATTACAGAGGTTGAGACAAAATGTTAGGGTGTTCCATCGAACATCTTTGACTCAAATACTTGGGAATACCCTAGGGGTTAAAGCAATTGTTTTTGAGCTCTACTTATAAAATTGTTAAAAGGCTTAAAGGTAGGAAAACAAGATTTGTCTACAGGACGTGCCTAAACCTTTTTGAAGTTCATTTTGTAGGGATACAAATATATTGTGGTAATTTTGATGGAGATAATGCTTGGTTTTCTCAGGATAAGTTTGAGGATATTGACCTTGTATGGGTTAATGTTTTGTTTTTCATCCTTTTGGGCTTCGGATTCTACCAATTTAGGGGGTTTCTTCTTGCTTTATTTCTAGGAATTGGAGCATGGTGTATCATTTGAAAATAAATGCTTTGCTAAGTTCGCCTACTTTCATTTTCGAAATCCTTGGCTGACTTCTTGTCTATCTTTTCCATTTGTTGCACATGTGTGTGTGGGTGTGTTTGTTGCTGATCCAAAAGAAAAAAAGGAGAGAAAGAAATGAAAATATAACAAAGCTGGCCCCTTTCAAGGCATAGACTTTCTCGGCCTTAGCAAACGCTGAGGCACAAATGAAGATACTCTTTTATGCATTTGCAGTTGTCGGGTTTTTTCTTTTGGTTTCCAAATCTTACAAATTTGTCCTGGTTAGTTTTTGAACCAGCAACCAGCGATAGTTTAAGTTTTGTCTGACCTTAATTTAAAGCTTGAAGACCCTTTTTGACTTGGTGAGATTGATAGACATCAAAAACTTTGTTTGTGTCTGGTGACTCAGGGTTTTTCTTTGAAAGAAAAACATCTTCTTGCGTGTACCCCAGTTTACTTTTATGTAATCCTGTTTCAAGGATGCTGTTCTATCTCATTGGGTTTTTGGGTCTCTCCTTGGAGATTTTCCATCATGATCCCAAATTATCATCGCGTATGCATGAAGCGCAAGTTGGTGCGGGAGAGCGAGAGCTTGTAGATGATTTTGAGGTTAAGAGCATGTGTAGAGTGCAAATTTCCCTTATGAGTAAAACCATCTGTACTCTAATGGATTTTAGTAGAGAATGGTATCAATTGCAAGCTAATATTTGTATAACTAAAGCGGACATTACGTAAGATGAAGTGGGCAAGTAAACTTGAGTTTATTGTTTACTACTAGTATCTGATGGTTGCTACAAATTATCTCCTGATTGATAACTCTCTCCTTTTAAGAATTGGGATTCATTTGTTTAAGGGATTCTATCCCAATTGGGAACACGATTCCTACTCCATGGGAGTGAATTCTTATAAAATGCTTACTTTGGAGTGCGGGAAGAGGTATCGAGGCGGATTTGTCACCCTAATAGGAAGATCCTGCTACTAAGATTATACTAATACGTTTTGGGTGGTTTATTTACTTTTGTTCTTTTTCTTTATCATCCAACCTTTGGTTGGATTCCCCTCCCCTTCCCCACTCGATGTACCGTTATAAGATCCAGGTGGGTTCATCACTGTTGTAGGAGGATTCTACAACTAAGACTATGATAACAAATGTATATGTTTCATCATTTACACAGTCATAGTGAAGTTTATGTGGATTGGTTATTGACTAATTTCATCTATTGACGTAAATTGAAAATGTTGAAATTTAAATTACAGAACCGCAAATGATAACGTCTCAAAACCTTAGGGTTGTGTCATACGGTGGTATGCCTCATCTTGTTCTCTTCCTTCCCAAAAATATTGTTGTGCGCAAATGCATAGATATAGTTTCCTCATCTTATTCCCTACGTTTCTAAAATATTGTTGTGCATTTTGATGGTAATTACTGTTTCCAGAGCTTTACACGGCTTATTTTTTTCTGGCAGACTGTCAAAAGGGCAGTTGTTTTGAGAGGAAATTTGAGCATCCTCTTTTTGTATAAAGCTAGTAGGTGGTTATACTTCCTCAATTACACGGCGCATTGGAAGATCCAACTTAATGTCTGGAGAATAGATTCGAACCTCAACAATGTTCTGAGGAAGCTCCGACTTGTACGTGGTGCACCTTTTGATTTCAATGTAGTTATTCACGTTTGAAGTACAGTTCTGTCATTTTGTTTTTGGCAAATGTTGTAGTGAATAGCCTTTTGGATAGCCTTTTTGATAGAAAATCTTGACTTCAAAGTGGATAGCCTTTTGGATACTGTTTCTCTGGAAAAAAACTCCTAAGGAAACCGCGAGCGCCTGATACGGTTTGTGTTGCGGGCATGCCAGGACCGTGCGGTACAGTCCGATTGTTGTAAAGGCCTTCGTGCCTTATTCTGACTTCTAAACGGAGCGGTTGCGTGCAACCCAAAGGGTAGAGTTGCAAAGTGGATCGTAGTTGCCTTATCGTAAATGACTTTAATAATTTCCCAACCGTGTGGAAAATGAGAAACATCAAAGTAAATAAAATCCAACTTTCATTAATGAAGATTAACAAAACTAGGGTACAAGAAATCGTAAAACAAGGATCGAGACTCGTGCTAGACTTGAAGAACGATGTAAAAAAGTAACTCAACAAGGCTGGTAGCGTCAACGAGGTTCAGAGGCTTCAACGGGTTGAGGATCTTGATAGGTAAGTCGAGAGACTTGAATGTAACTGTGAGGTTAATTGGCTGTGGAACCCTTTTTTCGTCTTGAGTTCCTGTATTTATAGACCTCTGGTGTTAACTTCCCATGCATTGAGATGCTGCCGCGTGTCTTCTTCAACCTCTGGTTGTTGTAGATGATCGCCAAGTGATCCTATTTTGTAAATTTCCCTCCAAGATGGTGGTTACTAGCGGTTGCACTTTCAATATTGGCGTTGCAAGAGCCTCCATGCTTAGTTCCCTTCCTCCTTGTTTTAAGGGTAGTGGGATAGTGGAGGCTTAAAACGACTGTGAGAAGTTGACACTTGGCATTAACCAACTCTCCTTATGGCCGAACCAAATCACTCACGGATGAGATCCATTCCCATGTTTTTAGGGAAATGGGGTCTATCATGCTTCTTAATTACCATTTATTATTTTCCTCATAAATAGCATCTTTAATTTAATTGGACTTCACCGAAAAATCCTTAATAAGCCCAATTACCAACTGGGCCTTTATCACGGATTACAATGAAGTTAGAATCGGCCCATTAGGCCTTTGGGCCTAATTAACTTAATGATGACCGAAATTACTCCTATCGGCCTTGTTAGGATTTCGTGCCAAATTTGGGCACAAACAGATACTCACAGAGTTAATCAGTTTAATATCATTTTCTGTCGCAATAACCTCCTGTTTTGTTGCTGTTTACACAATTGGTTTTGTAGCTTACTTTTCCAAAACTAGTTTGGTTGGCAGTTTCCAAAACTAGTGAACTGGGAATTTTTAGAAAAGAGCCCATTTTTTTAGAAAATGTCTGAGAGTATGTTCAGTGTTCACGTTTTAACTTTTCGCTTCTGATTCAGCTTTAATCTTCTGTTCTCCCCTAGCCATATGGAGTATTAATTTTGTTGGACACTGCTACGGAGCATACGTATGGAGATAAATGATGGGGAAATATATGGTAAAGATGTTGGCTGCCATGTTATGTTCTTTCTTCTGTTCAAAAAACTCTCTCTGCACTTGGTCTTATTTTGTTCTAGTTACCTTGTTGCCGAAACATATGTTCTGATCAAGGAACCCTTTAGTGAGTGTATTGGTTATGCTTTATGTTTTAGAAATTTCATATGTATTAGCGCCCACATGTTTATGGAAACATTAGTATAACAAAGGTACAATGATTAAACATCAAGAGTAGGGTGCAATCATGTGATTTTACAAGTTCGTAGGTTTTATTTTAAACCTATTGGTGTAAGTTTGTTTTGGGTTTTGCTCGAGTTCAAATTACACACTATTAGTATAAGTTCGTAATTTGAACTGGTGTGGTATTGTAAATTTAAGCCCTTTCCCCCAGGGTGGAGATTCTAAAATTCCAAGTTTCAGGCCTCAAACATCAGAGAATTTGCTGCAAATTGGGCACCTGTTGCTTTTAAAGAATAACATTAGGTTAAGGCTAGTGCGCGCTGGCAAGCTGAACTGATTTACTTTTCTTCCCTTTGGGTATGGTTCCTTCGTTCTGGTCTATAATTAGGGGACCTTTCCCGTATTTTTTTTACATTTGCACTTTTTGTATTTACTTGTGTTCTACATTCTCTTTTTCTTGTTTAATTTTTGGAGTTGGATACTCTCTGATCTCTTTCTTAAAGGGATTTTATACGGATTGAACAGTCCTGTCCACCATTTGTGGGCCCTTACCGGGCTTATTTCGATGATCAAAATACATATTTTTTAGGCCTTGTTAACAACATCAGTCACGTTGTAAATCATATGGATTGGCTATTGTTTGATATGATCTTCAATTAAATATATCATGAAGATTGGATCCGAATTCATTTTTTTTATTTTATATATTTGATCAATATGATTTTGACGTATCTAATGTTTTCAACGGGAACTGAATTATTGAACAGCTTTGATCATTGAAAGAGAAGGCCAAGGACATAAAAATGTTTTTAGACAGCATGGATGGACTAGAGAGGATCAACTTCATAAGTTTCATACATGAAAGAAAGAGTATTGTTATAAATTTGCATGAACGAAAGTGGAAAAACAGTGCAAACGATAAAATGCGATCTTATGAGTAGTGGATAAATTAAAACTTTTTTTTTTTTGTCATTCGTCATTCCTAATCTAGGGAAAACGGGACTCGATTCCGGGATACAGTGTGAGACATTTAGGAACTCTATTCTATCGCATGAGTTAGCCACCACTTGCAAATTAAATCTTATATGGGTGATTCTATTAAAACCACGTTTTAGTTAAATATAACCACCTGAAATTTAACAAATTTGGGACAAAAATATCCTAATGTATAAAGACTATATTGTCCCTCATTTAACTTGGTTGTATTTAGTAAAATCAACCACTCCCTTACAAACCACCACACTTTTGGAAGAAAAAAAAAACTCACACTCATCTTCCACCCATCTTCTCCCCACGTTATCTTCACAGGAAAAACCGTGTCTCTCTTCTTCTGTTCTTGAGCCACCATTGTCATCTTCTCTTCTTCTACTCCTCCCATCTCAAACCCTAAAATTTTTTACTCCCCTCCTCATTCCTCACTTCTCCCTCAATGGAGAACCCAATGAAGCCTTCCATGGAAGCTTCTTCCACTTCCATTGACCCACTATTTCATATTTTGAAATGGAAGAAACGGCAATGAGGCTCCAATTTTCGATTACAAGCTCCATAGAAGTGGACAAGAAAGATGATGAGAAGAAAATGGTGGTTTGGGAGGCGAAAGTGACAGAAAAGCTAAGACCCAGATTTCACTTTTGTGTTTCTCGTCGTCCGAAATTCAGATTCCTAGTATTGAATTTACACAATGTTTTCATCATTTAACGTTTGAAATAAGTAGCTTACTTTGGATTGTAAGACATGAATATGTTTGAAACCATTAGGTCCAAATTCCCGCCATATGTTTCGTTTTTTTTAAACCAAAATTTGTTTATATATTCAAACATTAAAATATGACTAAACATTACAATACGAATTCAGACACTTAATTCAAGTTATAACATTTAGTTAATTATTCTGGCAAAAAAAAATTACAGCGAATCATTCTCGGCTTTGATCCTAGTGCATGTGTTTTGTACCAAAAGAAAATTGATATATTAAAAAACAAGTCACTAGATACCAGGTGTTGGAGGTGAAATTCGCCGGTGGATCTTCCTCGGGTCAAATCCTCCTTCTAGCTTCGACCTACACAAACAACAATCGTTAGTGCCTCGCCAGCCTCTTGCCGGCGGGGCACTCCGACGCTCAAGTCAACCACTAGAGAGAGAAACACAATAGAGAGGTGATTTTAGATCTAGGAGAATGTGTCCATACCTCTAGGGTCTATCCCTTGGTATTTATAGCCTCCAATGTGCATGCTCTCCAAGTGAACATCCTCACACACGTGCGGTGACATCATCCCTTATTAAACTGGGCCCATGGCCTTTCGTGAATCATGCAATCACTCGAACATGTGAGGGTGATGCCACCTCACCGCATCGGCTCGTCCCATAGGAGGTAAGGCTCAACCGCCTTACCGATGATTCGATCCGCATAGCTCTCGGCCTAAACCGCTATGTGGATCTCCTGGTCTATCTCTTGTACTGGTCTTAGACCATTGGGTCAATGCCTTAAGCCCATCAGGGCTCAGCCCACTCTGGGTCTCTTTTAACCCAACCGACCCATAACCTTGTGCTGTTTTGTCCCACCACAATAGCCCCTCAACTTCTCGATCGTCCCTTGTGGACACGAGGAGTTGATCTTCTAACTGTAGGACAAAATCATTTTCAAAACTAGACCGTCGGGTCCCCAAACCCTTTCATCAAACCGGACCGTCAAGTCCTCAAATCTTTTTATCAAACCGTACCGCCATGGTCCTCAACTTCTTTTAACAAAGCGGACCGACAAGGTCCTCATATTCTTTTAATATTTCGGACCCTCAGGGTGCTCAAATCCTTTTAATAAACCGGACCACTAAGGTCCTCTAATTCTTCTTATAAAATCGGACCGCCAGGGTCCTTATATTTTTTAATAGACCGAACCGCCAAGGTCCTCGAATTCTATTAATAAACCGGACCGCCAAGGTCCTTAACTCTTTTAATAAACTAGACCGCCAATGTCCTCGAATTTATCAAACTAGACCGTCCTTGAATTAAATCGGAGCGGTCCTCTTTGCACTTAACCTTTCTGAAGGTTCATAGCCCCTGTCTTGACCGTAGACCTCTTCTCAATCAAGGATCCAGCCTTGTCGTTGGGCTTTTTCCCATCCGTTGGCTCCTTCCTAGTTATATGCAAAGTCTGCCAAGACTTAGCCATCAGGTCCAAAATTGACCGAATGTACTACCGTGCTTACTAACGTTTTATAAAACAGAACCGTCCTCGAAATAAATCGGAGCAGCCCTTTCTATTTTTATCCGTACCATGTAGCGGTATCGTGGTCGTCAGTCTTAGAACATATTGGAACAGGAATCTTAGAAACCCATGCAGCCCCTAGCACTATAGGGAGTCACATGGCCATCCCTGATTTTTCCCATACTGCAACCACCGTATGCACCGCTACGTTTCCCGCACTAGGAAGTCTTTTCAAATTCTCCTCCCTTCCCTTCTGATGAGAAGGATACTAGAAGCCTCAGATGCAGGCGTTCACAGAACAATCACAAGAATACGCGATTAAACTTCTTCCGGGTTGTGCCCATGATATGAAATAGGACCGTCCCCTTTTTAAACCGGAGCGATCCACTTTTATCTAATCAACAACCATCCGGGGCTCTACTCGGGTCGAACCTCATTCGACCCAGCACGGCTCTGCCACGTTCGGCCCTATGTACGACCAACATGTACTTTCAGCCTCGGTTCATTACGTTCGACTCTTGGTCCTTTGGCATAATCGTAGAGCCACACTGAGTATCTTCTCCTTTCTTTGGCCTTAGAAATATTCGGCCTTTAAGGTGATGGGCGAATCGAGTCTTCGTCGTCTAGCCCCAGCCACCTGGTTCATGGTCTTTCCCACCATATTCGGCCCACTACAATAGCCTCTCAACTTCTTCTAGGTCGAGCCTCATGATATGAAACCGGACCGTCCTTTTTATTAAACCGGAGCGGCCCTCTTTTTGTCTAATCAGCAACTACCCGAGTTCGGGCAATAAACTACCCAGGGAGAAGTCCGTTGCACACGATTTGTAGCTCAAACTTTTCGACACTCGGCGAATCCGAGAGAATAGAAAGTTTCTATGTTCGGTATCAAAAGGATTGTGTCTCGCAAATCCTTCCAACAACCAAGCCTTTAGTACCCAAAGGCTTACGTTCGACCAAACTGCCGCACCATCACTTGATCGATTTCAACCAACTAAGCCTTTGGCACCTAAAAGTTTAGGTTCGGCCAATCCGCCACAACATCACACAACTGACTCTTCTACCAACTAAGTGTTCTGCACCCAAAGGCTGACGTTCGGTGATACGATTGCATCATCACTTCGGACAAAATACCGTCGACTTGTTGACATAGCCGACTCCATTCAATATTCCCAACGACGTCGCTTCGAGCTGCTTGTCGAAGATAAGTCCAAACATCTTATTCCCTCTCCTTCTGTTGGGAAGGATACTGGAATCTCCGGCTCTCCACCAGCCAATTTCTTTCAAGAACTTTGTACTTTATCTTTATAAATACTTCTGTCTTTCACGAACCAGCTCCAAACACTTAGGAAAATGCCGCGTCTAAGATCTATAAGATTGTTTCATGATGATCGACCTCATATATATCAACTGGTCGTTCCATCTTTCTGCTTATGCTTCTTTTCTCAAGCATCTTCGAGTTCTTTCATGTACTGCATACTACCCCCCACTCTGGGTTGGGCTAGGACTCAGTCTGGTCCAAGCCAGAGTACTTTAGAAACAAATCATAACTTCTTTTGAAAAACCGTCCTTATAGGACTCTATCTGGGTCAAGCCAGAATCAACATTTTGAAAAACCGTCCCCTTCCCCCATTCTGGGTTGGTCTAGGACTTAGTCGTTTAGAAATCCGAGGTCACTTCCACTTTCTAAAACCGAAGGGCACACTTTCCAATGGTTGCGCCTTCATGTTAAACCGAGAGTCCCGCTCTCTCAACAGAATCAAGAATCACTCTCTTTTGATTATACCGAGAGCCCCGCTCTCTCAAAAGGTCGAGAATTCACATTTTGTGCTTGGACCAAGGAACATTTCCTCTCACAGAAACCGAAGGTCATGCCTTCTCAACAAGCCGAGAGGTTACCTCTCATAACTAAACCGTCCTCTTCCCTCAGTCTGGGTTAGTCTAGGACTCAATTGTTTTAAGGAAAAATTTCATAACTTTGGATGAAGACCGAGGGTCACTCCCTCTCTCCAAAACTGAAGAGCACATTGCCGATCATTGCTCATTCTGGTCAAACCGAGAGTCCCACTCTCTCAACAGAATCAAGAGTCATTGTCTTGATTATACAGAAAACCCCGCTCTCTCAAAAAGCCGACAATCTATATGTCGTGCATCAACCGAGGAACACTTCCTCTTGTAGAAACCGAAGGTTACGCCTTCTTAACAAGCTGAGAGTTTCCCTCTCATGCTTAGATCGAGGATCACGTCATCCAAGTTATACCGAGAGCTATGCTCTCATATCAAGACCGAGAGTTGAACTCCATTAATAAAACTTAAATACCGAGAGTTACGCTCTCTCATCATTAAATCGATGATCACTTCCTCTTAATTATACCGAGAGCTACGCTCTCTCATCATTACCGGGAGTCAGACTCCCTCAACCAGGCAGAAGACCACTCCTTTTTTATAAAGCGGAGGGCCGGTTCTTCCCAATAAGACCGAAGGTAACTCTTTTTAATAAAACCAAAGGTTACCCATTCTTAATTAAACCGAAGGTTGCCCCTTCTCGACAAGCTGAGAGCTTACCTATCATAATTTAACCGAGGATCACGTCCTCTCAATTATACTGAGAGTTACGCTCTCTTATCAAGACTGGGAGTCATACTCCCTCAATTAGACTGAAGATCGCTCATTCTCTATGAAGCCGAGAGCCACTTCTTTTCAACAATACTGAAGGTTACCCTTCTTAATAAAACTGAAGGTCGCACCTTCTCAATTCCCCGAGTTATACTACTTTGCTCATTAATTAAACTGCACATAAAACAGAACAAGCAACGTTTGCAACAAAATGGGCACGACCACAAAAATAGGCTCGGCCAAGCAAGTCTTTTCGTTCAGTCTAACCAATCAACATGAGACTAAAAACTATCATTCTTTTTAAAGCCGTCACTACTTCATTTTCAAACCATCAAAACAATGAAGATTCGGCATTTAAACAATTAACACTCGGCCAGTAAGCCGTCAATGCTAAGCAACTTCTGACTTTTTGGGAAGAAGCAACTACAGACAACTCAACATCTCAATTTAAGCCCTCCCTACATCGTCAATAGGGCCACAGTATTCGCACTTATACTCGACATGTCAACATCAAAATAATTATCAACACACTTATCAAGATACTTGGTTTTCCTCTAAAACCATCAAAATGATGAACATTTGACTTTTAAATATTTAATACTCGGTCGGTAAGCCGTCAATATTTGGTTTTTCTCAAAAACCATCAAAACAATATACACTTAGCTTTTAAACAGTTAAAACTAAGCATTTTTTAACTTTATGGTAGTAGCAACCACAAAATAGGTGAACACAACAAATAAAGCCGAAGCTCAATACAAACCGTCCCCTTGAGGCTTCAAAAATGTTAGGTATGTAGCCGACAATAAATCATAGTGTTCATATGCATATTTGACATTTCAACATCAAGATAATCACTAAAAATGACCAAGGACTCTTAAACCGTCATTTGAGACACCAAATAATGTTTCAAAGCAGTAAAATATAAACATACCGTTCATTTTCGTGTCGAATCACCTCAAACTACGGCCGCGGTTGAATCCGGAATGCAAAAATTGGTTGAGAGCAAGTCTTAAACCTCCCAAAAGCGGTTTAAACCGGTCCAAAAATGCTATTAAACCTCAAAAACCCTCCAAAATGACTTTTTGGACCTTTTAAAACCATATTCGACCCTTCTAACAGCTGCATGGCCCCTCTGGACCCCCGTTAGACCTGTCTGACACGCGCGTGACCCCTATGACAGCATCTGAACCACGTCTGACCCTTTTAGACCGCGAGTGAGACCTGTTTGACCGTCTTCTACCCTCGCCTGGCGCATGTCGCGCGTGAACGGCACCAGCACCGAGCAGACCTCACGCGCCGCACTTAGACCGGCGAGTGAGACTCACCGCCGTACTTTCCGGCAATGTGCTTTACAGAGCCGTGATCGTTGAGATGATACGAACAAATCCCAGTGGTCAAAAATTGTTTTGGATCAAATTTTACTGGTGTGAAATCCAAAACACCGTTCGGTGCTCCTCACCAAGCTTCAAATCGATCGTGTAAGCTACTCTGGTGACCATAATCGACGAGCTACCTACCGTTGAGTTTGTATCAACGAGAGGAACAAAACCCCACGTTAAAAACTCGCACCCGATCACCCTAAGTAAGAACGATCGCGAACAGACCGTACACCACTCTCCCGCCGCCTTCCGCCATGTTCAAACGACAATATCTGCCTTTTCTGGCACCGAAGCTCGACCACGACACCACCAGCAGTCTCGTATGGGTGAGACGCATACCCCTTATTGGTCAAATCGATCTCTCACTCAACCCTGACGTCGCCCCGCGAGTAGATCTTACTCGCCTTACACGCGCCACCTTCAATCGGCGCATGTAGGCTTCTCCGGCGTCATACGGCGACCTTCCGAACACCACCGTGATCGTTCCTTCGAGGGTAACAAAACTCTATCTTCAAAACTTGTACCCGATCGCTCTAAGCAAGTTCGACACTCTACAGTAGCTCCGCCGCCTTCCGCCGTTGTTCAAACGTACTTTCCGGCGTCTTCCGTCTTCCAATACCGACGTGCCACCCACCGTTGCGATCGTCTCTTCGAGAGGAACAAAACCTTATGCTCAAAAGTTGTTGTCGATCAACTTTTACTGGTGCGAAAACCAAAAAAATGTTCGGTGTTGGCCGCCGGCGTTCAAACATCAATAAATGCTTCCTCCGGCGTCGAAACTCCACCAACAGACTCGTATGAATGAGATGCACAACCCTTATTGGTCTGATCAAGTTTTCACACAACCCCCATCTCATCCCCGACGAAAACCAGATCTATGATCCTCCATAACCACCCCAGATCCACCACAGAAACACCCCAGACTCGTATCCCAGCAGCTACACAAATTGTTGGGGGTGAAATTCACCGGTGGATCTTCCTCAGGTCGAATCCTCCTTCTAGCTTCGACCTACACAAGCAACAATCGTTAATACCTCACCGGCCTCTTGCCGGCGGGCACTCCGACGCTCAAGTCAGCCACTAAAAAGAGAAACACAATAGAGAGGTAATTTTAGATCTAGGAGAATGTGTCCATACCTCTAGGGTCTATCCCTTGATATTTATAGCGTCCAATGTGCATGCTCTCCAAGCGAACATCCTCACACACGTGTGGTGACATCATCCCTTATTAAACTGGGCCCATGGCCTTTCGTGAATCATGCAATCACTCGGACATGTGAGGGTGATGCCACTTCATCGCATCGGCTCGTCCCATAGGAGGTAAGGCTCAACCGCCTTACCGGCGATTCGATCCGCATAGCTCTCGGCCTAAACCGCTATGTGGATCTCCTAGTCTATCTCTTGTACTGGTCTTAGACCATTGGGCCAATGCCTTAAGCCCATCAGGGCTCAACCCACTCTGGGTCTTTTTTAACCCAACCGACCCATAACCTTGTGCTGTTTTGTCCCACCACACCAGGTACAAGCTCATAGATTACATTCAAACACACTGTGAATAGAGTATGAAGTACAAGAAGTTTGTCAAGAAGTCTG
The DNA here is from genome assembly GCA_036023075.1 of Gaultheria prostrata. Lineage (NCBI taxonomy): Eukaryota > Viridiplantae > Streptophyta > Magnoliopsida > Ericales > Ericaceae > Gaultheria > Gaultheria prostrata. The sequence goes on from JAXBDA010001688.1 coordinate 31,201, forward strand.
ATGGGGCTGACCGGGTTGTGAACAAGAGAGTGCGGACCATGGGGTCAAAGAAATTTCAGTGACTCTTTGAATTGAAATGTGTATATACTTACCAAGGGTGGACTGTTACCATATTGAACTAATCCCCCTTTGTTAATGCAAGACCAAATTAGTAACATGGTAAAAAGAAAAAAGAAAAACAAACTTGGTTCTCACATCAATTATTCGTATGTGAGAAAACATAGTACACATTCAGTTGTTAATGCATACTACACATTCAGTTGTTAATTAAGACTCTCTCGCATGAATAATATAAGTTTCATATATTATTGGATGGCAATGGTGAATTCCAAATCCTCTATGAACAATTTGAATATGCATTTCTACCATATTATTAATCGAAGAGAGAGCCTTGTTATGCACAAATAATAAATACTAGCACTGTTATGCATAGATGAGAATCTGTTGTGGCGATCATGTGAATAACACTGATGCTAATCCTCCAATGAGTTTAATCCGATTCAAAGATGCAACCTCAACCACGAAACAACATGAACACTCCAATTTATAGGCTAAGCCGGAAAAGAACAGTTTTATCTTTTATTGATAACACAAAGTTTAGCAAGAGTTGTTGACATCTCCACCAACAAGGACTCTTGCTTCAGTGGGAAACACCTACTAGCATTAAAAATTCAAGTTTTAATAATTGAACACATGTTACAAATTTAAATTTTAAATGTTGAACTCTTTGCTACGTTTCGGACATAAATAATTGATTTAAATCTACACATCCCACGTTTGCCAATATTCGGATTTTTAAACTTGAAGTAATTGGATTAGTTCATATTTTAATTTATGAATATTTAAAACAAGCTTGGATTAAAACAAATGAAGCATGCGGCGAAAATTAAATCTACTAGTTTCAAACAATATCATTCATGTTTTAAAATTCGAATTAAAGTATATATTTCATACTTTAAAATCCAAAAACATTGTTAAAATTCAATACGGGGTGTTTGAATGACGGACGACCAAAATGGCAATTTCGCAGTGGCAATGTCGATTTCGTGGTGGGTCGGTGGCAATGCGGATTTAGATTTAGGTTAGGGTTTGAAAAGGGATACAAGAGACGGAGAGGAAGAAGACGAACGAAATGGTGAGGAAGAGGAGAGGAAGAAGACGAACGGAGTGGTTTACATTTACCTTTGGCGACTGGTGCTTCCATTTTTGTCGACAAGAGAGGAGAGAAGGAGAGAAGACGTTGTGAAAGGGTCGAGGGAGATTGGGAAGTAAAATTGGAAGCACTAGTTGACTGATGTTATGATTTTGGGGGTTTTTTTTTTTTTTTTATGGTTTAGATTGATAGGAGGGGTAGATTGGGAAGTAAATAAATGTTAGGGAGGAGAGGGGTAGAATGGGAAGTAAATTAGATGTTAGGAAGAGGAGGGATAGATTAGAAATATTTGGGAAATTTGTTGGGTGTATTTATCCAAAACTGGGTTACAATTTCAAATTTTGGTTTTAAGTTTTTAATTGATTGTATTTAGCTAAAACGTGGTTGTTAATAGAATCACCAAACTTATATAGATGAGATGGAGGACCAATCCACTAAAAATTATTTCCACACCCGATACCTTCGAAATTCCAAAACTACCCCTTATTTTCACTGGACACTCTCATCTCCTTTTTCTCCAGCCATTAAGCACCACCATTGGTCTCCAAACCTACCCGCTGGTATTTGCCAATGCCACAAGCTAAACATTCTTAAGTTCAACAACAATAATTCAACGAAGCTAAGCAAATGAAAATCTCTATAAAATAAAAAAATCAAACCTTAATCAATCCACCACCATCAAACAGTGGTGACTTCTTCTTGAATTGGCGTCCTTCGACTTACCAGGTCTGAACGGATTGCTAATGTTCTAACAATAATTTACCAATTTGCTAGTAATATTTTACTCATCATATAAGCTACCAATTTTCCTAACAATAATTTACCACGTACAACAAATGTAACATATCCGGCAATTGCTAGTAAATGTAGCATAATAAATGAAACGTAGTAAAGGAAAAGTGAGTTTAGAGATTAGTTGAAAATGAGGGATTAAAACTTAATGATACTATAAATCAACCATAAGAAGAGGGACTTACTTAAGATTAGGGTTTAGGATCAATATTTAAATTCCTTTTTTTTAATCATTCTTTAGTTGCCGTTTGTCAGTGTAGAAAATCTAGGGTTTGGATGCACCTCACCCCCGTATTACCATCCCATCGACGAACAAACAAACTCTATCCCACGACTTTTGACTGCATCTCTCTCGCTCTCTCTCAAATCCAAATCCCGTATTCCCTGATTCCAACACGATTCGTGTGGGTCTCTCTCTCTCTCATCCGCCAATTTCTCTCTCTTGCCCCGCCTCTGTATCTCCAGCAATGGTCGCCAACAGCTTCTACCACGAGCGCTGATTCATTTTTCACTCCTTGCCCTATTCTACTTCTCTCTAATTACTTTTCGGTAAGTTTCTCGAATCTAATTGTAATGTTAATTCTGTTGTGGAATTGTTGAGCAAATACTTTTATGTAGATATTTTCTTTGATTGGTTGGAGTACTTGGTGGTATGTATGGAATTTGGGGTCGGTGTAGTGCCCTAAATGGTCCAAAAACTAGTTGATTTTTTGTTAACAATTACGTTAATTGGATAGCATTTGTCATATTACCTTTATTTAAATAATTGAATAGCTGCGAGTTAAAAACAAATGTATCCTAATTATGTGGCGAACTTACTTTTTCACATGATGTACTCTATTGATCCTGCAAAATGAGGGCTTCATATTGATAATTTATGAAATACAGAATGTAGGTGGCTCACCATTCTGGGCAATATAAGGGCTCAGTGACTCCAAATACACGTGGAGGGTTTAATAGCTGCTATCTTTTTGTTACATTTGCAGGCATATTTGTTAGGTTGTGCCATTTCTGGAGTTTGTTTTATGGGTTGAGAATTCGTGATCGGAGTTTTGTCAGACAAATTTAACAGTAACTAATTTTGATGCTGTAGGGACGAGAAGTTTGGAAAACTTACAAGAAGCCGCTTGGACATTGAGAGCTAAACATGTTTGTTGAAAGAGTGGATGCGGATTCTGTTTCTGAGGCCACACAGGAGCAGAATGTCTTCGGAAAGTTCTTGAATGATAGTTCAACTGAGAAACATGCTGACCATGCTCAGGTTGATATGAAGTCTTTAGATTTGAGCAGTATTAATAACTGTCAGAAGAAGAAGAAGAAACGGGCTAGAAAAAAGAGAAAGCAATCTGCTTGCTCAATAAGCAGTTTAGGACCAATCGAGGAGGGTGCTTTGTCATCAGCACTGGTTGTACATGACAGCTCAATGAGAGATATTTCTTCAAATAATTCGGTTAAAGAAGGAGATGGCTCTTCAGTTCTGGCCGCAGGAGAAATCTCAGAAGAAAAAGCTTCGGGTGAATGCCCCAATGGTGAACCTTTGTCTGGCAAAAAGAAGAAGAAATCTAGAAGGAAGAAAAAGAGAAAGTTAACTGCTTGCCCATTAACTAGTTTAGGATCAACAGAGGAGGGTGGTTCTCCGTCAGTCCAGGTTGTACCTGACATTTCGGTGGGAGAAGTATCTTTGAATCAATTGGACGAAGTGCCTACAACTTGTGACTCGGTTAAACTGATGGAGGTAGTGGTAGTAGGAAACGGCACTTCAGTACTGGCTGGAGGTAAAATCTCTCAAGAAATATCTTCCGGTGAATGTCCAAATGGAGAATCTGAATTTTGGGAGAAGAAGGAGATACATAAGATGGGTAACTTGGAAGAGAATAATCAGGTACATGGTAGAATCCATCGGAGAAAAAAGAGAAAGTCATCTGTTTGCAGCAGAACCAGTTTAGAATCATGTGGTGTACAAGAAAGTTCAGCAGGATATACTTGTCTGAATCATTTGGATGAAGCACCTGAACCTAGCTATTCAGGGAAAATGATGGATGAAGTGGTAGCAGGACTTGGAATTTCAAAAGAAAAACCTTCCGGTGAATGTCTAGATGGTGAACCTGCATCTGGGAATGAGAGAAAGAAATTTAAGATGGAGAACTTGGAAGAGAGTAATACAGGAAACAGTGTTGTGATGGATGTCTCTTTGGTAGGTATGCCACAAACAGATTTTGAACAGTGTAACCATGATAAGCTAGATTTGATCCGAAATATTTCTTCAAGGAAGAAAAAGAGAAAGTTAACTGCTTGCCCATTAACTAGTTTAGGATCAACAGAGGAGGGTGCTTCTCCGTCAGTCCTGGTTGAACCTGACAGTTCAGTGGGAGAAGTATCTTTGAATCAATTGGCCGAAGTGCCTGCAACTTGTGACTCGGTTAAACTGATGGAGGTAGTGGTTGTAGGAAACGGCACTACAGTACTGGCTGGAGGTAAAATCTCTCAAGAAATATCTTTCGGTGAACGTCCAAATGGAGAATCTGAATTTTGGGAGAAGAAGGAGATACCTAAGATGGGTAACTTGGAAGAGAATAGTCAGGTACATGGTAGAATCCGTCGGAGAAAAAAGAGAAAGTCATCTGTTTGCAGCAGAACCAGTTTAGAATTATGTGGTGTACAAGAAAGTTCAGCAGGATATACTTGTCTGAATCATTTGGATGAAGCACCTGAACCTAGCTACTCAGGGAAAATAATGGATGAAGTGGTAGCAGGACTTGGAATTTCAAAAGAAAAAGCTTCCGGCGAATGTCCAGATGGTGAACCTGCATCTGGGAATGAGAGAAAGAAATTTAAGATGGAGAACTTGGAAGAGAGTAATACGGGAAACAGTGTTGTGATGGATGTCTCTTTGGTAGATATGCCACAAACAGATTTTGAACAGTGTAGCCATAATAAGCTAGATGTGATCCAAAATACAGTGCTATCCAAGGAGAACAAAGCTGCTGCTGATGCACTTGGCAGTTTTCCTTGCGTCAACAAAATAGAAGTTGACAATTTGGATATACGACCCATGTTAAATGATGCAACACCTTCATCTTCAAATTTGGTTGGGATGATAGATGGTGTTAGCCAAGAGTGCCCCCAATGGTCACAAGGAGGAGCCCCACTAGAAAATTTGAGGAAAAAACTTCTTGTCCTTGATGTGAATGGACTACTTGCTGATATTGTTCCAACTGTGACTGGAAGATATAAACCAGACAAAGTACTAGCACAGAAAGCAGGTGAGAATTGACTCTAGGAAATCAATTTTTTTTTTTCTTTTTTGGTCTGTTACCTTCATTTTGGTCCTAATTTGATTGTCGTATGTGTACAGTTTTTAAGAGGCCCTTCTGTGACGATTTTCTGCAGTTTTGCTTTGATAGATTTCGCGTGGGTGTTTGGTCCTCAAGAAACAGGTAATCTTTATACCTTTGGCTTAAGAGATTTGCTTTTGTCACTTTCTGTTATTTAAATCTTTATTCTCTTGAAGTTTATGGACTTTTTACGTGTTCTCTGTTTTGTTTTATACTTTTATTTGATCGTTATATGCCTAAACTTTGCTGTCCGTTTGCTGCAGGAAAAATGTGAATTCAGTTCTTGATTTTCTCATGGGAAATTCCAGGTCTAATTTGCTTTTTTGCTGGGTAAGCCATGCAGTCTTTCTGTTCTTATTATAAGTAGAATTGATATGGTTTCTGCATATTTGTTCGAATGTATGTTGTGTATTTTTTGTGAAGAACTTCCAGGTACTTGTAGTTTATACATCAGTTCTGGTTTCTACCTTGTCTGTAACATTTAAATCTTGGCAATAGCGAATATCTTTTGCACTACATTTGCCTTTTAATTTTTCTACACCATAATTGGATTTTACTTTTGATAGTGTTTTGGCCATATTTGAAGGATGAATAGCTATGATCCTCCCGACATTTCAGTCTCTTTGTCTGTTTGATGATTAATTTTTGTTTGATGAGATTGCAAAATTGTTTTTTTCAGATCAATTGAGTGACTATCTTGACAAGTAGAATCTGGATTGTATATATTTTTATGTAGCCAAGTACTTCCGTTGTCTTTGTTGAATTCTCTTGTTACCTCTTGAGCTTCCTGGTTGAGCTGTTAAATGTCTGAATCATTTTTGGTGAAACCAGAATTCTGGTAAATTCCTCGAGTACATTTTGGAATTGGGTTCTGATCTTGTAATATGTACCCAATGCACCTGACTGAAAATGTTTTGGCTTGTCCGACACATGTCCAAATGCGTCCATGTCTTAGATTTGTTTGATACGGAGGGGCTATGCAAGCTTGTGACTGCCCCTCTTATCACCATATCTGTTTATTGAGTTGCTTACAGTGTTTTCATTCCACATTGTTGTATTTCTGATAAGAATGTGATTGGTTTTGCTATCCTGGTTAATAACTAATAAGATTTGCCAAGGAGGGTCAATTCTCCCCCTTCTTAAAATCTCTAGCCCCTGGCTCATTAGATAGTAAAATTTCTCACGTTAGAAGCAAATGATTGGAGATATGCACATGGGTTTGAGGAGGGTTGCTATGCCTGTGCTTTCTATTCTTGAAGTTTCAGTTGATGGATGCGGTGGAGATGCAACTTGCTTCGTGAACTGTATGTATCATATGGGTATGGCTTTAGTACTTGCTTCAACCCTGGGTTTGTGCAGCCTGCTCCAATGACAATCGACTGTTGGTTCTTTAAGAATGAGAGCTATAATTGTCCACATTTCACGTTAATGTAGACACCTTGCCAATGTCGATATTCTTTGACTTAGTCAATTTTTGTATAATGGCTAGTTTGGCATCAAAGATTTTCTCTGTTTCCCACTCCATATTTGTGGTCAGAGATTTAGTTGAAAACACCCCGCCAATGCGGATATTATAGGATTTGAGTCAAATTTTGGACATTCTGTCTGCTGCTAAACAGAAGTTGCCGTATTTGGACAAATTTTTGTGTTGTGTAATGTTTGCCGCATTGAAGAAAGGTGCCCTAGCAAGTTTCATTCGACGGCTTTGCATTGATGACTTGAGTTTGGTTATGTTTATTATTATAGAAACATAACTTAGTTTTCTTTTGGTGCTTCGGAAACTTAAAGCATTAAAAGGAAAACAGAGTCTTAAAGCTCATACAAGAAATGAAAAGGAACTAGTCCCTAACATGGCTCCTACCGAGCCAGTCATCACGCACGAAGATGCGAACAGATTGCGGTGACTCTTCCGTTACCACCAGATCCTCGAGTTGCTCTGCACCCAGATGAGCCAAATGGTCAGCACTAGAGTTAGCTTCACGGAAGATGTGCGTGAGGCACGATTGTGTTCTCATCAGAAGCATTCGGGAGTCTCCAATCAGATTGCTGTGGGGCAGTGTTTAAGGTTCAAAAGGTGCATTGGAATCTGTGAGGTGTATTGAAATAGGTAAAAGTGTATTGAGAATGGGAGGTGCATTTGTTCTTGTGTGCGTGTGCGCGTGCGCGTGTATTACTTTTGCGGTGGTATAGCATGACTGTTATTATAACAGTCATCAGCTAGACTCCTACAATCATATTTGATCTTTGCTGTTGAGCGTAACATATGTGTAGTTGTTTGAAGAGAGCAGAACCATAATCGGTCTAGTTATGCAGGAGTTCAGATTTCTTGCATTGCCAGACCTTGTGTTGCTTATGGAGAGAAATTTATGTGGAGATGTGCCCTTGAAGGGTTTTTTTTTGTGTGTGTGATCATTTTCATCCGCTACCGAGTCCTATGCACTCAACTTTACTGTATTGCTGCTCTCAGTTTATTGTTTGTCACGACACTCAAAGCTATTGAATGTGAATCCGTTGTTCTGAATCAAGTCATTAGCGACTTTATACTGGTTGGAGATGACGGTTTAAGAACACAAGGATTACTTTTGTGCAGGATCAGTCCCACTGTACAAAAACGGGTTACAACACTGTTGAGAACAGAGAAAAGCCCCTGCTTTTAAAGGAACTTAAATATTTATGGGAAAAGAATGAGCCCGATGTTCCATGGGCAAGCGGAGAGTATAATGAGTCAAACACACTATTACTGGATGATTCTCCCTACAAGGCCTTACGCAACCCTGTAAGTTACTCCGTATTTCTTCTTTCTTCTTCTTCCAGAGCAATATTAACTTCTATTCTGACTTATGCCGTTCTTTTCCATTTCTGTTTTTTCTTCATTTATTCAGCCAAACACTGCAGTCTTCCCGCATTCTTACTGTTACAAGGATCGTAGAGATAATGCTTTAGGTGAGTCTGCTCAACTAAAGTTTTGAGTTTCCCTTTTTGGGAGCTGTAAGGTACATTGCAGATGGTCACCACATATTCTACTGCTTTAAAGATAAAGATGACTTTATGAGGAGCGAGTGTGGGTCTGGATTTAATACTTGTGAATGTTACTAGCTATCTTTGCATCCACTTATTTTCTATAAATTTAATCGGGTTTTTACTGTTTTGGCTGGTCATCATATTTCTGCATCTTGTCAAAGCCTAGTCCTAGTGTTTTGTTAAAGGTTGGAATGAGTGTTGCTCTCTTTTATAATTTATTTCCAAGCGTTTTGGTGGCCTCCTAAATGTGTATTTGCAGTGATTTATCTCAATGATTTGGATAAGCTGGTCCATTGTGAAATATATGGTGTGTGTATTTCACCCTGACATGGCCTGATCTCATCGTTTTTGGTAGGTCTTGGTAGTCCCCCATTATCCTTTCGGCCAGTTGATAATATTATCCCATTACTTGTCACTGTTTTGATGTAGAAGTTCAATAAGCCCGGCCTTTAGTGCCGGAAAGACATTGAATCTGGAACTCTTTATTTGACAACAGGACCTGGCGGTGATCTAAGGGTTTATTTGGAAGGACTAGTTTTAGCTGACAATGTTCAAAAGTACGTTGAGCAGAATCCATTTGGCCAACGGCCCATCACAAATATGAATTTATCTTGGAGCTTCTACTGTAAGATTATTGGCAACTCCTCATCCGAAGAGGGAGAAGATGCTACTAATGATCCTTCGGCTTGTCAACAACAGGAACAAGATGCTACTAATGATTCTTCGGCTTGTCAACGACAGGAAGAGGACGCTACTAATGATTCTTCAGCTTGTCAACGACAGGAAGAAGACGCTACTAATTATTCTTCAGCTTGTCAACAAGGATCTTGATTCTTGATTGTTAATAACTTTACTGAATGATGAACCCCGCATTGTTCTTGGCCTTTACACCGAAACGAAGAGGTACTCTACTAGACGTTGAGACATTTCGTAGGTTATCTTAGTATCCAATACGGTTCATTTTTGTTAGCAACTAGAGATATTCTTTTTGTATCATTTTTGTTCCAGTGTGTCCTGTATCCATGTTTAGACAATATTATAACTCTTAAGGTAGGTCTTTCATATAGATTTTTCCTGTACTACATCATAGGAAAATAGCTGTCCTGTTGCAATTACCTTACTTTTGGGGAATAATTCAACCTTGTGCGAGACATTTTTGTGCTGCTCACTTGTGGTTGTGTTACCATTTTATCGAATATCGTGCTTGTGGAGGTTTGTAGATAATCTTTAATTCTGTATAACTGTTGTTTGTATTGCTATGCAGTCATTGCGGACGTTAAGACCATTATATGCAGATATATGTAGAACTACTAAATGTCAAAAGTTGTCGAAGTCATTGAAAACTTTGTCCTTGGGTTTCTTTTGATGAGGTTAGAGTTCAAGGGAATGAGAAAACTTGAGCTTTTGGCATTTGAGTAGTGAATATTTTGCAGTTTAGTCCTTAAGTTCTTTTTTTTGGCAAAAAATTGCGCTTAATCTGTTTTCAGATCTGGGTCTTACCGTTACTAGCATCCAGGCAAAGCCAAATCGTATGGAGGTCAGGGGATGTGGTAGTGGAAGCTTTAGTCATGCTATTTTTGTGTCTGACGTTTGAACCATGATGGTAATTGCCAAGGACAAGTGTTTTTCTACATCTTCTTTGCTAGTGCTTGTCGGTATAAGCTATGTATGTTTGAACGATCAGCTCAGTTAGGAGAGCATGTACAAATGCTAAAACAGTTGACTCTGCTGGACCACATAATGCATCCCCTAGAATGGGGAGTGGGGATAACCAAGACCAGATCATGTATTCTTCCCTGTTTTTGGAATCAGTTGTCTAGTCAGCTTATTAAACGTTCCCCTTTTTGTGATTGAGTGACTCCAGTTATGTAGTTATGTCTACTGGCATGATTGATCGGATGAGGTCAAACCTAAAGAGCTCAGTAAAATTCCTAGTCGATTTGTTTTTGTGTTATACCCAGTCGGGGAGGAATAATGAAAGGGAAAGTTGCGTTGGACAGGACTGTATCTGATAAAAGACCGTTCTAGGACCGAAAAATCCTTGGTTTGAACTTTGAAGATATTATCAGTCCACTATTTGATCAGAATCCCAACGTACAATTGCCTGGGCTTTATGTTTTCTCCCATTTGAGGAAATCTAAACTCATGCATGATCACAAGCCAAGCTGCAATTATGGTAGCCAGTGTACCTGTTCTTGCCCCCCTTGAGAACCAGGCCTTTTTCTCACCCTCCGCTTCACTCTCTCCATCAAGATACCATCTCAAGGGAGGTAGTTAGCCATGGATATGGACTTCCCAGCAACTCTTGTGACCAAATCACTCATGAAGATCTTATGTGCTTTTCCTTGTATTCATCATGCTAAGTATTAGAAAGATACCCACCACCTTGTTGCATTGCATGTGGCTAACCCAACTTCGCTATTAGCGTCCCTTTTGCCTTAAAGCCTTCTTGATTTTCTTTTAGAAAAATGCAAGGGTGGTTGGATTTAAGATAGTTAATTTCCATGCTGTGATTAGTTACTAGGTCTAATTTATATTTCCTGGGACTTAGTTGGAATGGATTTAAGATATGGCAGGACTTGGGTCCAACAATAACTTAAGGAGCCACGATTGTTTGTCAGATTTATGGTTTCTCTAGTTGTGGGCCCTATTGACTAGTCAAAACGTACCATTAACTATTCTTCAAGGAATATCAACTTCTTAGATACAACTGTAGAAGCAAAAATAAAGAATATTGTGACAATTATATATATGGTCTCCGGCTCAATAGACCGACAAATTTTGGAGATCAATCTCATTGTTTTTTAGTAGGAGGCTGAGGATCAGGCTATGGTGCCCCAAAGTGGTATTGGGGCATCGGTGCCCCCAATTTTTCTGAGCCTTTGGATCTTCAAAGTTGATCTCACCCCTCAATTAGCAACTCCCTTCTCTCTCCTAAAACCTGCAACATCCAGTTAAAAATTTTCAAATCCCTAAAAATGTTTGGGCCGTCGTATCTCATCAACCCTCTCTTCGCTTTACCTCCTGTACTTCACGCCTCACCCCTCCATCTCTGCTACTACCCTCTCTCCATCTCTTCCACAGCAGATCGTCCATCTCCTCCACGGCAAATCCTTAGTTCGTTCGCCTCTCTCTCTTGCTGCAAAAGCCCTAGTCAAGGTACCCTCTCTCTCATGTAGTACATGCCTAAAGTCTTCGTAATTTTACCATGTTTTTGGTGAATGGCTCGTTTTTCTCCACACATATAAATCTTGACTCCATTGCTGCAAAATCATGTACCGAATTAATCTATTCTAGCATCCTGTGTGAGGGTTTCTTGAATCTGAATGAAACTTGGTGATTTGAATCAGTAAATGTGTAGGGAATCAATTCAAGACCCATCTGTTAGATTTGGTAAAGATTTTTGAATGTGCTGGTCATAAAAATGAAACTCTTATCTCTACGCGTGTATATATTTGCACATATAAAGCATTTTTTTTTCCAATGTGCTGGTTAAATTTTTATTTTCAGTTGCAAGGGATGAGCACTATGGATTTTGTGTTTTAACAGTAGTGAATTGCTTTCATGAGTTTTGCCTTTGTAAATTTTTACAAAGGGAGTACTTAGGTGACTCTTTAGACTGATTCATTTGGAAAATAGACGGTAAGTAGGTCCAATTTTTGGTAAACAAGTCCTATAGTCGCGGTAAGTAGGTTCAGTTTTTAGCAAACACATCCCCAGTTCTTAGTAAGTAACTCTCTCTGTCCCAATTTGCTTGCCCCTTTTGGGGAAGTGGGTTTTTAAGGGGTGTGAAAACTTTGTATTGTCTTTTCTGTTTTGCTCCTAAGTCCAGTCAAAATTACTGTGGCCAATTTGTGAGGCTAATTTTTTATATGAAACTCAAAACATATGCAATATGGATCTTGTTTGATAGATATCAATTACTTTTATTATACAAAGTTTTCAAAATCATAAGAACCGTTAGAAAATAAAAGATAATGGTCAAACAAATTGAGATGGAAAAAATACTTTTTAAGGGTAAAACTGGAAAGTCACCCTGTTTTGATGGATGTTTTTAGAAATTGGACAAATATTTTGGGACATCCCAAAATGGAAAGAAGGACAAGCAATTTGGGACGGAGGGAGTACTATGTTTCAGTATACATTCTTTATTTTCTTATACTCCCTGCGTCCGTGTTTGTTAGTCTGTTTTTGGGTTTCCAACTTTTTAAGGGAGCAGCATAATTGCTTGGTACAATTTTTATCTTTCCAGTTTTGCCCTTCAATAAAATTTACAATCCTTGTTTTTTTAATTTACCGCCAATCCTTTTTTTTTTAAAACCAAAGCAGGGGTGCCAGAGACCTGGATCCTTTAAAGTATTCTTGACATTACAATCTTACATGATTGAGGTGATGAAGGTTTATGGGGGGAACAACTACAAATTGCCACATATGAGAAAAAAACAATTGATGAGTGGTGGTGTTCTTCCTCTTCAACTTGAATGTAGCAGTGATATTGTGGACAATGCAATGAATTACCTCTAATAGCAAGCATAATCTAAGGTGAGGTTTTTTTTATTTTTTTTTATCATTTTCTGAATAGGAACTCCCTAAATTTTTTATCATTTTCTATTTTTTCCAGGTCAGCTCGGAAGATTTTTGAAGAGTTCTCCAGTCAATGAAGTTGGTTTTTGAAGTCATCCGAGTTGAAGACCTGTTTTGTGGATGTCCTTTTTGTTGAATTTGTCCCAATCGTAATAGGCAATGGAGTAGTGCGTGCAATATTGTGGAGTAAATGTTTGTGTTTGGGATTTTATTTTTTATTTTTGGAATTTTTCCCAGGTGTAATGGACAATGGAAGAACGATTTGTATATTCAATGTAGTCAATCTATAAATGAAGACATGTTTTTGTGAAGCTTGGTTTTTGTAAATTTGTTGCATGTGTAAGAGGCAATGAAGGAATGCACTGAAAAATTTGCAATGTTCTCCCGTAGATCTTTAATGAGCAACTCTCTTTGTTTTATGTGATAATTGCACTTTTGATTTGTTAATCAATTTTTTAAGACAAGGGTAAAATAGTAAAATTGATGCAATTTAGTTATTGACTTTCAAAGATGGACAATCTTTAATGGACTGAAAAAAGCCTTTCACTTTGGCATGGCAAAACAAACTTTAAAATGTGGATAACTTACTTGATTAGCTTCTTCAACTTATTGTCTTTGAAAGTTAGAGAGCTTTTTCAATAGTCATATCTCTAGATAAGAAAGGAGATGCATGAGAGAGTAGAAAAATCTAGCTAGTTGTATTATAAACTTTTACAACTTATAAATGGGGATGCAAGGAGGGGCGGGGATAGGGGAGGGGAGGGAAAATACCATCCCCTACCTGATCCCTAACAATTAGTGGTAAATATAGTTCTAGATAGTGATATATAATGTCATATCATCCGTCTCTCGGAATCTGGTCAAAAGGACGATAGTTAGTGGTAAATATGACCTTGAATAGGAGAAAAAAAGTCCATACAGTTTGGTAACAAGATTATTGGCAACTATCTTCATGTCTAATGGTAGAAATTACCATATACTATGGTAAGTATGACCTTAACAAATTAAAAACGTATCATTTCGAAAAGATGCATCTCATATTTGCCAAACTTAAAAAATGCCTACATTAAAATGTCAAACATATCATCTGTGATCAAGATCCAGGATCTAAGCTTTCTTATTGTAGAGAAACTTACTTGGAGAAACTCTTCAATTTATTGTTCTTCAAAGTTCCATAGCTTCTTTACTATTCATTTTGTGAGACAAGAAGGAAGATGTATGAAATAGTAGAAAAAATTTGCTACAATATGATTGAGAATAATTTTTGAGTAGTTTAAGGTAGTTAGGAGAAATTTAGTTCCATTAATGGCACAATTTGTGGTAGGTAAGCAAGAATTCAGACTTGTTGCACCTTTACAAAATGTCTAAATACGTAGTAACTGTTTCCTTTCCAAAAGGTAAGTACTAGCAGAAACCGTAGTATGTTCTCATCAACATACGACTTGTTATGGTGGTAAAAAAGATCAAATGTTGTGGTATTCATAGCCTTATTCTATGGTAAGTATGATGTTAATGATAGGTAGATATAGATCAATAGTCAGTGGTTACTATCACTCATTGATCGCTGTTAACCAACACTACTGTTAAATACTACATTCAATAATAACATTGATAATATCAATCTAAATTAACCAATTCATTTTAGCTAGTTGTATTAACTACTACATTAACCAATTGTATCAATCACTCATTGATCGCTGTCACCAACACTACTGTTAAGTACTACATTCAGTAATAACATTGATAATATCAACCTAAATTAACCAATTCATTTTAGCTAGTTGTATTAACTACTAATTAACCAATTGTATCAATCACTCATTGATCGTTGTCAACCAACACTATTGTTAAGTACTACATTCAATAATAACATTGATAATATCAACCTAAATTAACCAATCCATTTTAGCTAGTTGTATTAACTACTAATTAACCAATTGTATCAATCACTCATTGATCGTTGTCAACCAACACTACTGTTAAGTACTATATTTAGTAATAATATTGATAATATCAACCTACATTAACCTATTCATTTTAGCCAATTGTATTAATGTTCGCGCAATCATCACTATTTATCATTGACTTTTAGTTGTTAGATTTGCACCTTATATTATAGTAATCAAATTTAAAATTGTTTGATGAATCACTTAAACTCTTAGTCGAATGACTCTGACTACAATCAATAATTAGGATTAATCGTCAATCAAACACTACCCTAATGTCAACTACAACTATTAATCGCTACAATATCATGTCAATCGATTGCATAAATTAATTTAATTTATTGTTCTGTGTCTAAATCTAATTTAATAAAATACTTTATCTTAATTTAGTGGAAGGTCCTACTAACTCATTTAATATTTATTAGTTATTGTTTTAGCATTTTTTCATTCAATGGTATTATTACAATTATTGTAGTGTGTGTTTAAATAAAAATTATTTTTGCAAGTTATCAAAAATAATAAATGAATATCCTTTTTCACATGGTTATCGTAAATTTTATAGTTATTTAAAGAAAAATTATTTAAAACTATTTTAATGTAATTTGGAGATTATTATTATTATATGTTTAATATTATTTATTGAGAATTTTAATTAGGCATCATGTACCAAAATTATCCTTATGATTCCATCCTGTGAGATTTGAATGGTTATGATTTCATCCTTTAAATGGATAATCGGACCATTGTGCCCTTATTAATTTTATTATTTACCTTATATTGTCTATCTTATAATTAGATATTTCCTTAATTAGTTTTATGGATAAATCAATCCCACACGGTAGTTTGCATTCCCACGTGGGTAGTTGATTTCCAAAATTTAAGGGGATAAATCAATCCCATAAATGTTTCAACTTTTGCCTAAATAGGTGGGATTATCACATCCTAAATTGGAGGGTTCAGTTTCTTTTCTAAGGTAATCAATCTCTCACTCTCATTTCCGACTCTCACTCTCTTCCTGGTTGAGTGGTTTAAGTTCAACACCAGCCACCACCGCAAGAAAAAAAACACCAACCACCACCGCCATTCCATTTGTAGGATACGAATAGGATCCTGACGAAATCCACCACCGACATGCCGTCCACAACCACCGCCATCCAGCCATATTGCACACAACGCCGCTCGTGCACCACCACCTTCTCAGATGATGACTCTAATCGCCACTCCAACCGTCGGATACAAATATCCTAACGACAACCATCAATCCTCGATCGATCTCGGCTGCGACGAAAAAACCCAATGAGTAACCTCGATCGATCTCCCAATTTTATTTGATTACTTTCTTTTGTTTTATTTTTATTTTGTATGATGGTGGTGGGTTTCAAATCTTGTTAATGGTAGTATTTCTTTTCCCGATTTAATGGTGGATTAGTTTTTTCCGATTCAAGGCGGGTGTTCTTTTTCGATACAGCAATAATGGTAAATCAATAAACCATATTCACATATCCTTTAAAAGATGGTTATTTTGTACAACGAATATGATTTATTGATTTACCACTTTTACCATATTCACATGTGTTGTAAAAGATGTTATTGCAAACAGTAAATATGGTTCATTAATGTATCATATTTTTCATGGATAAAGTGGTCGATCAGAATGGGAAGGACTACATGTAGTTTTATGGTGCATTAATCAACCATATTTTTCATGGATTTGGCTTGGGTTGTGAATTTATGATGCATTAATCTATCATATATTTTTGGGTTTTTTTATGTGGTGCATTAATCTACCGTGTTTTTAAGTTATTTTTGTATATGAAATCTGACTTTTATGTTTGGACTACATATACCTATTTTTTATGGTGCACTAAAAATGACATAATTATTTATTTTTAATTTTATTTGGAGATTTTAGGAAAGATTAGGAGAGAGAGAGAGAGATTGAGATAAATTAGAAAAGTTTAGGAGAGAGGAGATAGAGATTTAGATAAATTAGGAAAGATTAGGAGAGAGAAATGTTAGGAAATTAAGAGAGATAAATATTAGGAGAATTAGGAAAGAGAAAGAGTATTTTGGGGTTTATTTGAATTTCAGGATGGAATCATAAGTATTCAAATCTCATAGGATGGAATCATAATGATAATTTTGGTACAGGATTTCTAATTAACTCTCCCTTCTTTATTTCAAAAAATGTTCGAAGAAGCATACAATTTGACTAAAGCCTTTTTTCACCTCATTTTTTAATATTGCCCACTACAAAATAGTTTAGCTATATGACAAAATTCGGAAGGGATTGAGTAAAAAGTGGTGTGGTATTATAAAACCCCCAAAATAATAATTTTCCAGCTCAAAATGGTGACCTGCTACCGGATTGACCAGTGGCCTTATTTTGTGGTAAGTCTTCCCATATTGTGTGGTAAGTGTTGCCTTATTGAGTAGTAATTTTGTGCCTATATGGTAGTATGTATTTTCTTTGTTTGTGGTAAGTAATTTTGGATGGAAACCTGCAAAACCCCCTCGGTTTTTGGTAAAACCACTTGCTTTTTTGGATCCGACGGCTGAGACTCGTTTATTTTACATCCAATGGTCCAAAAAAAGTGGGGCACCGGTGCCCCATTAGCATTTTGGGGCACCAAAGAAAAGTTCGGAGGCTGGAGGCCCAATGAAAATTTAGGTAAAGGCTGTATGATAGCACGTAAGTAGGAGATGGCCCCAAACATCCCAGATCTGAAAGTGGTGGTAACTGCCAGATCAATCTCATTGTTTTTTAGTAAGAGGCTGGGGCTCTCAGAAAGCCTAGACAATTCGTATGAGGAATCACAAAAGCAAGGATGGAGCCAAGGGGAACAAGTGGTGGTAACTGCCACCTCCACGATTTAGAAAAATACTACTCTATCTGTCCATTTTTAAGTGTGTTGCTTTGTAAAACCAATTTATTAAAGAAACATCATCATTACTTTTTTCACATCAACTTTTACCTCCATTTTACACCTTTCATCACATCAACTTTTACCTCCATTTTACACCTTTCATATTAATTTTTACCTCTACTTACCAAAATTATCCTTCACTTTTATCTATTAACTCTTTACCCATTTTTTAAAAGGCAAAACAATAATTGCACCCATCAACCTTTTAACATACTTAACATTCTTTAGTAGAACAAAATCTATTGACAAACAACGAAAAAATCTAGGAAACATAACAGGCAATGAAGATACAATTCAGTTACTCTTTTCAAGCACAACTTTAGATCATCTAGATGATTATACATCATTTAAAATTGAAGATATTTGCAAATTTCTTGAGAACTATTTTCCTTTTCATTTCGCACCGGAAGATAAACTACATTATGAAATTTTGAGTTTGAGTACAATTTCCCAGTTGTGTCAAGTTTTGAAGGAAACAAGCAATTTATCTTGTTGACAGATTAATTCATCTTATATTGACCTTGCCCATGTCAACATCTATGATGCATCATTTATGAAACTTGTGAAGACTATGTTGCGAATTATAATGGAAGATGAATTTTGACAAGTTTTTGATTACATACATTGGGAAAGATATTGGTAGAGTTTTGATGTCGTTTCCATCACTCATACTTTTAATGACATGAGCACAATTCAAGATGCGTCGTTTTAGTTGACAGATAGAGTGGAATTACTACTCAATTTTTACTCTATGTGCATATGAAACTTCGTTTATCATATAAATTTAGTATGCTACTTTGATTCTTTTAAAAATCAGAAGTGTATTCCATCTTTCCATGTTATTTGTAATATATATTCGCCACCAAAAGATAAAAGTGATGGCTCCGTCCTTGTGACAAAAGCCAATAGTTATAATTTTATGTTGTCATATGTTGGAAGAATCTAATCCCCACCCAATGCGTCAACAAGGGTCTCAACTTTCTCTTCATAAGATAAAAGTTCATTAATTCTGTAAAGACCCGAAAATTTTATTTATTTATTTATTTATTTATTTTGTAAATAACATTGGGGAAACGTGAGGAATTGTGTAAAATGTTTAAATGTGTTGAAGTGTTAGATTAAATTGGCGTGTGAGTTGGTTGGGGTCAAATTGTATTACACAAGTGACATTTGGGTTTGGAGGGTAATTACTTGAAATGAGTAAAGTGTGTGTATACATGTGTGGTGTGGGGGAGGAGAGAGATAAAACCCTCCCCTCCCAAAAAAAATCAGTCTGGTCCATCTCTCTCATCTCCTCCTCCATTTCTTCTTCTTCCTCCATCAAGATTACTCCCTCTCTATCAAATTCCTTCACAACCCCTACCTAAAATTGACTTCTCTACGCGTTAGAAAGCTTGGGTTGCGTTTATTTCACTCTGAGGGAGCTTGAAATCCGGTTGGGGCTTGAGGAAAAGCTAGGGTCTTGCTTGCTAGTTGATTTGGAGCTTGATTGGCTTGGAGGTAGGGGGATTTCTACTTATTCTAAGTGTTTGAGTGGTGTGTGTGGGTGTATAGCTTTCAATTTGATTATCTACAATGTGTTCTTGTTAAACTTTTAAAAACCCAGATTTCTAATCATTTTGGTTTGATAGTGTCTTAATCTATGCCTATCCTTAATCTTCCTTGTTAATCAGTTGATACATCATCTTGTTGTTGTTTGTGGAAATGATTTTGGCCTTGGTTCTCCCTTCACTTTGAGTTTGGTGTTGAAATTCCGTTTTTGGGAAAAATCTGCAGAAAACTGGGTTTCCCTAACCGGTTGAGTGAAATACTCCAACTGGTTGGGAGTTCCTGAATTTTGGCTTCGAATCTGCCGTGGCCCAACTGGTTGGGAAAAAACCTCCAACCGGTTGAGGCTTTCTGAAAAGCTGGTCCAGTCTCTGCCCTGGCCCAACTGGTTGGGCAAAAACGTCCAACCGGTTGGAAAATGCTGAAATGTGGTATTTTCATTCTTTGATCCCTTCATGGTTATCCAATGATCTATACGTCTTTCTAGCATTTCTTAACACTACTTTGTTGACGTGTGATATTGTGGGTGTGAGGGTGGTACCTTCAATTGGTTGTAATTGACTTTATGGTGGCACGGTAAATATTAAAATTTGTTATTATGCTCTTATGTACGTTGGGAAATTTGTTTGTGACATTATCATGAAATTTACGAACGTGGATTGAAATGAGTAATTGAAGTGAATTACACGAGGTCTATATGGTATGCCCGGAGTATAATGAACAATTAATTTGGATAAGATACTCGATGTGGATGTTTTGGACACGGGTAATGTATTGGGTA
>JAXBDA010001689.1:0-51286 GCA_036023075.1 Gaultheria prostrata
CCCCCCTCTACAAACTACTACTCCATTTTCCAAATTGGTCTGCACTCGATCAATTAGCACTACAAGCGAGAAAAAGAAAAGAAAGTGTGTTTATTCTCTCATCTCAAATTCCAAAATACAGAGAAAAATCAAGTAATACCTATTTTTTCTTGGGTGATCTTCTGATTCAGTTTCAAAATGGGAGGTTCCAAGTTCAGCTACCGCTGCGCCGAACGAAGAAGAAGAATAGAAATTCGCATAATCACGAATGCAAATTCGTAGTGTTCAAATCCGAAAAAATTCTCAGTTTTCAAATCCGTAGGGGCATCGGTCAATTTCAATTTCAAATTGCTCACCTGCTGGTTTTCTATCCTCTGCGATTTGAGTGCGAATTTCTCCGAAAATCTCATATTGTCACTGCGAATTTCTCCAAACAAGGTATACATATATAAAACGGAACTATATCACTGCGAATTTTAAAAAATAAGGCAAAGGTATCATTAAAAATGTATTTTGCAAAAATTCACAGGGATTTGTAGGGTGCGAATTTTGCGAATTTTTTTATCTTCTGAAATTTTGCTTTAGGTTACGCAGAGCAACAGTGTTTGGGGTGTGAAGTTGATCCTTTTTGCATTTTTAAGTCCACGATCTGTCGATTGGAATTTGTATTTACTATTAGTGTGTTAGTATCCTTAACTAAGGAGTAAATAATATATATGATGAGTAAACTGGTTTAGAATTTTTGGGCTAATTGTTTTTTTTTTTTTTTTGTGTTTCCTTCTTAATATGAGTTGCCATTGCTTGTGAATGCTTGATTTTACACGTATCAGAACAGAACCAAGTGGTGGTAGTGTATTTTGAAAAAATTCGCACAAATTCGCAGGGTGCGAATTTTTTCAATCTTTGAAATTTCGGATTAGGTTACAAATAGTGTTAGCATTCCGGGTGTGAAATCAATCATTCTCGCATCTCTCAATTGGTTGATTGGGATCTATTTTTCTCGATTTTCTCTGTATCGCCTCAAATTGGGATATGTTTTGCTCGGTTTTCTCTGTATCTTTTTTTCTTCGGAAACTGGTGGTCGGCCAGGTAAGGTGGTGGTCGCCGGAGGTTGGTGACGGTCGTAGAAGTGGGTGTGCGGTGCTGGTGTTCTGGGTTAAAGAGAAGAGGAGAGAGAGAGAGAGAGAGAGAGAGAGAGAGAGAGAGAGAGAGAGAGAGAGAGAGAGAATGGTGCAACTGACGTACAAGTCAGGGACAAAACAGTAAAATAACCTACCCACCTAGACCTACAGGTAATTAAAATGGCAACTCTCCTTAATGGGAATTACACTTCACTTTTCTGTACTGGCCGGTAAAAAACTGTTCCAAGAATGGCCTATAAACGGGCCAACTAATCGGTCTAGTCGTCTACCGTAGAAGAAACTCTAGACAACAATGAGGCAAAGGAGAGAGGACAGAGACTTGGACTTTTTAGTCTTTGGTTGATGGTCCACCGCCTTCACAAAATTTTGTGACTTTTCTCTTACGTCAGGGTCATACCGTGGAGAATTTGACACGTGGCAGTATTCGCCGTTTTGACGTGAACAATGCAAAGGAACAAACGCCGTAAGAGCATCTCCAACCACTCTTCAAATCTTCAAAATGAAGAACGGAAGTGACATATAAAGGGAAGATTTTGTAATTTCTACCCACTTTTTCTCAAAAAGTTGTACTGTTTGAAGGGGCACATCCTCCTTTTTGTCACATCCATTCTTCAAATTTATTTTGGTTCTTCAAATTTGAAGAACCAAAACAAATTTGAAGAACCAATTCTCCAAAAAGGAAGATGAGTCCCTCCAAAAAGTATAACCTTTTGAGCAAAAAAGAACATAAATTACAAAATCTCCCCTTGATATGTCACTTCCGTTCTTCATTTTGAAGGAAAATCCCATGGTTGGAGATGCTAAGCCATACACATGTTACACGTATATGACTTTCTGATTTTAACGGACGTTGACGTTGACTCCTGACCTAGACGATTTGCATTTTATAAAAATAATTGGAAAAATCATGCATGAAAAATATACGGAGGGTTGACATATTGACTCATTATTCTTTGGAGTATTTTTTTTTTGAACATTAGACGAAAAAGGAGGAAGGGGTGATCATCGTAGCAACCCCCCATGGACGTGACTATTGAGGTTTTCGATCCACTGTGGAATGTCCGGTTGAGCCATAGCTACTATCCGAATAAGACATGCCGTCACCACCACACCACCTAGGTGATTAGTTGGCCAAAGACCCTTCTTGCAAATCCACATAAGTCCCAGCAATGGCATGAGAGGAATTTGAATCTGGATGATCCATGCACAAAGAGAGATGAGAATTTTATCCCACTCACTTTGGTCAACTAGGCTACTACCTCTGGTGATTATGCTGCTATCAGTACTCAATAAAGTTCACATGGATAATCTATCTGAGGCGCCCTAGTAGAATGACTCCAGCTTAACGATTTGATGGGCCCTATGATCAGCTCATCAATCGAAACTAAACCTCGTAGTTCGAATTCAGAATGCGAAGCTAGCTGCGGAACATCTTTTAACTCTTAAAATTTGGAGGAATAAGGGCCGACCCAAGGATTTTGAGGAACAAGATGATTAAGGCTGAGTTTCCACCGTCGTTTAAACAGTATTTTCTGTATTTTTGACAGTTGCTAGAATATGTAGATAAGTCATTGTCCTCATATACATAAAAAAAAAATACTCCCTCCGTCCCTTTTTAAGTGTGTTACTTGAGAATTTCAACTATTTTTCTCTCACATCAACTTTTATATATACTTTTCATTACTTACCCTTATCAATATAATAATACCCACTAATTTTTTTAAAAAAGAATCTACTTTTAAAGGCAAAATAGGAAATGTACCCACTAACTTTTCAAAATACACACTTATTAAGGGACAACCCAAAATGAAAATGTACACACTATAAAAGAGACGGAGGGAGTACCATTTAGCGAAACTGTACCAATCGACTTTTGACTATAATAAAAAAACGGTATCTTTAGCGGAAATTCATCCTAATTTCTTAGATTCTATGCACCAAGATACGCAATGAATTGATCAAAAAAATCAAACACTTCTCAGCCATATACCTTACCCTTGGAGCTGAGCTTAATGATATGACGTATGGAACAAGTTGATTAGGGAGACTTGTAAATTAAAGAAGGGGAAGAAGAAGCTTCCCAAACGTTGGAAACTTCAACATCCTTCAGCAGACATCCCAAACGCGTCTAAAGTTAGGTGTCAACGGAGCAATTTTTCAATGCTGAGCGGGTACAACGTGATACCCGAACACGCGATCTGGGCCGTCTGTTTTGGTTTTGGACGGTCTAGATTATGGAGAGAGAAAATGGAGAGAGAGTGTTTCGATCTAAGCCGTTCAATATGTTTTTCGAGGGCCTGGATGCAACATTCGGATACCACATAAGCTCAACCACGTGGTACCCATTCGGTACCCAAATTTTTTTCGCGTCAACGAGAAACCATATTTTGCCCAGTATTAGAGCATCACTAGTGGTATACTCAGATATTGACACATCACATTTCGAGTATTCATTTAATGGGTTTATAAGTTTGAGTATCAACCATTCTACAATGTTCATTTGTGTCCATAATAAAAAAAGTACTACTCACTCTATTTTTACTCATAAAATGGGCACAACTTTAAATTTGTACATATACTTTTTATAATATTAACACCATTTAAAAGATATTCACCCTTTAAAATGAGATCAATCTTGAACATATTTTGGTAAAGATTAAAAATTGATAATTTTAATTTTTTGAGAGAGTGCAAAAAATTTTGAGTTTTGAATTAAGTATTTGAAAAATGGAGAGAGAATGTTGTTACTTTTGATAGGGTGTGGTCCCCAAAATTTGGTTATTGAGTTTTGGTTATTGAGAAATGTTGTTAACTTTGAGTATCCAAATGCCAAAAGTTGAGTATTTGTAAAAAATGTTGTTAACTTTGAGTATTTATCCAAATGTCATTGTGAGCCTCTTTTGTGTATCAAAATACTCATCTTTGAGTATTTTTGCTTTTGAGTATACACGATAATATATATAAATACTAGAAACGCGTGGGTTCTACCCAGACATCCATTGAAAAAGGCGTCACGTAGTCATTCGTTTGTAAGTCCAAATGTATTTGATCATTTAGGTATAAACTCAGATTGCAATATCAGACATCGGCAGGGCTCGATCGCGCTGTATCGGTCAATATGAAAGCAACAATAAGAAACTGAGCATTCATTTTTCTAGTGACAACTATGCTTCGTTCAAGTAGTCACTAATATTTCTGTTCAAAAAAAAAGTAGTCACTAATATCGAAGTAATATGATATTTTATGAATAATAAGAAAGTAAGACTTGCAAAATAAACGGCTTGAATTGTCAAGTGAGACTACCATGAGTCCCGTTTCACATGAGAGGACCCATATTCCTGAACTTTATAGTTGACCTAAACAAACACTAACAAGATCTTTAATTTGTATTTCTCAAAAATTATTTTTTGAAAATAGAAGCTTGAAATAGGCTTACACAGGAAATTCAATATACGAAAGTCCTTCAAATAAAAGAGCTCAAATTCTGTAAGGAAAAAAAAAAATTGAGGTCCCAATTGCTGAAAAAATAATTGAAATGCTCAAACAAAAACAATTTTTTGTCTAAAGTGGTCATTAAAGTGCACAATGGGTCCCGAATCTTCGATTTTCACTTCGATCGGTGAAAAAGTCAGTGTTCCAACGAACAGGTCCCACAAAATTTAGAGAACGCGTGAGATTAGGGGGAGAATTGATTATCATTACTATAATAGCATACCGGTATTATTCAATGGTCTTGAGGCACTGCCCTGTTATGCCCTTACCCCCTTCAATATTATACATTTCTGTTAAGTTCGTACAATTGATGTGTTTCTTGCACAAATATATGGTGGTGAAAGATATTGAACACTGACACATATAGAACTTCAAGATCATGCAATAATTTTTTCCGGATTCTACCAATCATAGCTCTCTCTCTCTCTCTCTCTCTCTCTCTCTCTCTCCTTGCTATTTCTCTCTCTATAAATACACAAGGTCCCTCCTTTATTCGCTCTCATACACAAACTTCTCAACCTCAAATTCTTCTCCAAATATCAAAACAAAACCCTATATACATATCTCATTTTGTCCCTTCCAAAGAATCTAACCATGGCTTCTTCAACCAAGTTTTCATTCATCATCTTCCTTGCTTCCTCTCTCCTCCTCCTCCAAGGAACTTTAGGTAACGCAAATATACCCTCTCTCTCTCTAAATATGCAATATGTTAAACATATGTTGTGTACGTAGAAATGCATGCATGTATTTTTATGATTCCCATCTACGATTTCAGGTTTCAAAAATACTACTTATTTTTTTAGAATGCTTGCTAGAAATTGATTCTTGAGACGAATTACCTAATTTTTGTTTTACCGGAATTTGACATTTTTTACCATGTGAAAATTTCAGGCCGCGTTTGGACGGGGGATTTTCTGATACAGAAACGAGGTTATTATCCAAACATGTTCAAATTCTTGTCCTCCGCCTTCATTTTTGTTTCACCCAGAAATACATTGAAATCCTCAGCTTCCAATGTATTTCTTTTGATACTTAAATAGTACTCATAAGATAAAATTTCGTTTTCGGGCAGCTAATTTATTTACGTATTTTCTATTTTTTGTTGTTTTTCAGGTGAGATCATATGCGAGGACTTGCCAACAGACATCTGCTCATTTTCCATTGCATCATCCGGAAAAAGATGTTTGTTGGAAAACTACGCGGCGAAAGATGGAAAGGTGGAATACCAATGCAGAACGTCGGAGGTGGTGGTGGAGAGGATGGCTGAATACATAGAGACCGACGAGTGCGTGAGCTCGTGCGGGGTTGATCGGAACTCGGTCGGTATCTCATCGGATTCGTTGCTCGAGCCACAATTCACTGCCAAGTTTTGCTCCCCAAATTGTTACCAGAATTGCCCAAACATTGTTGATCTCTACTTCAACTTGGCCGCCGGAGAAGGTAAACAGAATATGTTCTGAAATTATTTGATGGCTTTTATAAAACTATCAACTTGGAGCACCACGGCGCGGTGTCACATGTTTCTAAAAACATCTCCCCTCCATTTCAAAAATTGTACTTGCACAATGGATTTTTTTTTTTTTTGCATGGTGATTAAGGCTTGAGACTTAGAGATTTGTTTTATTCCAAGATCCCATGTACCAAAACTTTCAAGTACCCATCAACTCTCGTGGGATCAGTCCATACAGAACTTTATTCCGACTTTATCTTTTTGAGTTGATGTATTATGAGAGAATGATCAGTCTTGTAAAATGTAATAAGTCAATTTTTAAGTCAATTTGGGAAATAACTCCTAATTTTTGTTAAATAATCAATTCCTCCAATTAAATATGACTTTGGGGTCTTGGAGTTGAATGTGTGTTGTGCATGGCTGTGGGCCCACCTTGGGTCTCATCGAGTATGGATTCCACATAAAAATTCAAGTTGATCAGACAATACAGTGATAACTTTTTGATCGGTGACCATTTAGCTCACAGTTTTGTAAAAAAAAAAAAACCAATAACAACAATTTTCTTAATTGTTTCATTTTCAAGAAAAATGCAATCTGAAAACATAGTTACCGATGTCCGATCAACCTGAATTTAATCATGGAATACATACTCGATGAGACGAACAAAGTGAACAGTTTGGATCAAACAATAAACCCAGGGTGAGTACCATAGCCGTGCACAGCACGTGCTGTGCACCCTGCAATCGGTACCCCTTTCCCTGACTTTGAATTAGTATGCAATCATAAGTATTTTCACGATTTATGTTAGTATCACACAAATTTTATGATCAATTCTTTGCTTTTGTGATGCTTCATATTATGCTTTCGTTAGCTTATGAAAATGACATTACATGTACCTTTCTTGAAACGTAATTTCCTTCCACTTCAATCAAAGAATTTCCCTTTTTGTTAAAAAGACCACATCATGCATTCCCCTCCCCATATTAAATTCCTTACAATTTTTTATTCATTTACTAATGAATCTCAAAGTGAACATGTTATCCGTGATACTTATGATATATAATTTTTTTGGATAAATACTTATGATATCTTTTAATTACACGTGCAGGAGTATTTTTGCCGGATCTATGTGAGAAACAGAGAAGCAATCCCCGCCGCGCAATGCTTGAACTTTTGAGCTCAGGGGTAGCACCTGGTCCTATTTCCACAGAATTCGACCACCTCGCTCATGCCCCTGCTCCTTCCCCTGCTTCCTTCTAAATTTATTGAGAAATGCCACATATATAGACGTCCGTGGATGAATTCAGAACCGCCCGGTGCACGTGTGTCTCACACGATAAATGTGGCACCCACACAGTAAACGGTCTCGAATATATCTATTTGTGAATGGCCGTGAGTATCTTTATATTTCCGATTGTACCAGTTTCCATTATCAGATTTAATTGATGTTGTCGTAAATTTCAGAGAGAAACATTGAATGCTTTTAGATGGGGAGGTAAACATGGATTTGTATTGATATAGTATTTGTAAGTTTTATTCATGAATTCTACAAATACAAGAGCAATAAAATTGAGGAGACATTTTCAACAAAATTCTAAAAGCAAATTCATTTTTGTTGGGCAAGAGTTTCCCGTCTTTATTAGCCCATTAGGAGATGATCAACTTTCGTTTTTTACTTGGCCCAGGATAAAGGCTGATTTCCAACCGTAGATTGGCTAGCTATCTGTGTTCTACGAGCAAATGGTACATCAAGTTGAGGGGAGAGAGAACGGGAATCCTACCAAGGGTTGGATAAAACAAAACACCTGTCGGGACAAAGCACTCTGGTTTAAAACCTAAATTGCAGAAGAGCTTGATCATCTTCTTTTCAGGGGTTTCTCAGCACACTAAGAGCATCTCTACTCCTTACCCAGATTTTAGTAAAAATTTGAGTAAAAACTTGATTTGGTATGGAGTACTACTCCAATGGGCAAAAGAAAATCTAGACATAAATTTGAGTAAAAACCTCATTAATGGCATTGATGTAAATTTAAGGGAGAGAAAATAGCAATCAAAATTTGAGTAAAAATTTGGTCCTCACCAAATTTGGTGAAGAATTTGAGTAAAATCAAATTTGGTGAAGGATTTGGTGAAGGGGTGGAGTGGAGTTTTTGGTGGTTTTTAATCAAATTCGAATTTGATGAAAGATTTCATGAAGGAGTGGAGATGCTCTAAGGTGGACATTCTGAGCATTTTACCAATTCCTGAGGGCTCTCTCCCTGTTAAATACTTAGGTGTTGTCCCCTTAAAATCTCTACAAGGTTCATATATGAAGACTGTGTTCAGCTTTGGGACAACACCAGACACAGAATTTTGAGTTGGTCAAACAGACTTTTATCATTTGGAGAAAGGGATGGTAAATCATGTACGAGAAGGAAACAAGGGGCCTGCCGGACAGCACCTGCTGTCCCGGCCAATTCCGGGATGCTCTGGCCATTTTCCGATGATCGGAAACATTCACTTCGTAAAGCTCGGTGAGTAGAACAAGTGTACAAAAATCATCTCAATCGGATATCATTAAGTGACTAATCAAAACATTTTTATTTGAAAAAGAACGTATCCGAAACACTAGATCATACCCACTGGAATCCTTGGGGAGGAGGTTGTTATCCATTTGGGGCACTCTTTGTTTGCAAAAATTTGCTCTGTAATGTCTGACAAATTAGTGACAATCAGTGGAAATGGCCTAGGCCAAGGAATTACACAGCATATCATGTCTAATACTCCTGACAATTTCTTACCAAATGTTTGAAAGAGCTGATGAAGTCATTTGGACTCCTTCAAATGGACATTATTCTATGCAATCTACATGGAAAGTCATGAGGCCAGGAGGTAATCAAGTGCCATGGGCTCCTGTTGTTTGGTTTTGCTGGGAGGGTTTCGAAATGGGCATTTATATGTTGGTTACACTCTGAGGCGGAGCTATGTAGGGGCCGGGATGCCCCTAATTTCCTATTTTAGAGTATAGCTTGCATAATTTTTTTTTTTATAGATATTCTTAAAAAAATTATAAAAAGATTTTTTTTTATGGACCCTTCTGAAGAGGGGAGGGGGGGAAGGCCCCTTTGGGGGCCTCACCGGCACATCATTGCATTGATCTGAAGCAGTCATCTTGTAGAGTCCACAAAGTAGTGTGTATATGCAAAAAATCAATTTGACCCGACATCGATAGGTATGTCAAAAACCAAATTTTGGTGCAAAAAAACAAATGTCTGGATCATTTCAGTTGTTGATGTTGAGTTGAGCTAATTTTTTGCATACACACACTACTCTGTGGATCCTACAAGATGACCGGTTCGGATTATTGCGATGAGATGTCGGTAGTGCCCCTTTTGGAGCTTCTGTAACACCCTCCTCTTTCAAGAGGGTCCGTGAAAAACAATTTTCATTTCTAGATCCCTAAATTATGGTGAATCACAGAATTTAGTCTTGAAAAATCATTTTAACAAGATTTCTTTCATAATCTGACTCCCTCCGACTTCGATTCCCGATTCCACCATTGGTTGTACCATTTAAAAACACTAGCGAGAAAGGATAGATTGAGGGAATGGGGAATGAACGTTTCTGGAGTGTGTGTGCTATGCCCTTGGGGCCTTGAAAGCCATAAACTTGTCATGGTTGCTGCAATTTATCATATTTGGTTGGAAAGAAATTCCAGGTTTGGTATTTCACGATCGATCGAATGGGGATCGCGAGTCAATCAGCGTATAGGCCATGAGGGATGAGAAGTCAGTGCAAGACTCTATTGTTGCTGGGGTCAGAGCTAGACTGAGCTCTTGGAAGAGGTTCCCCTGCTCTTCAACTAATAAGGGTATTCGTTTGAATTGTGGTTTTCCCCTTTGCCTATTAGGAAATGAAACAAATTATTCAGGGCGCCCGCCAGAACACCCATCACCGACATTCTTGTGGGGCTAAAACTTAAATTATTGACCCAGCGTGAATGTGTGGTGCTAGAGAAATTCGAAACACTACGCGACTGTGGTTCTGGACTGAATAATTACTCAGTAATTGAGGTTCTAATTATTTCATGACTACTAGGAAGGTGAACATTATACATCATAACTGAAACAATACATTTTTATTCCAAAGTGGTTAATAAGCAAAAAGAAAACAATGACAATTATAGGAGACTGAATGCAGTCAATAAAGAATGAAAAGAAAAAAGAAAAAACAAAAGAAGCAACCAATAGAAAACTAAAAGAAAATGTGAGAAAACAACAATAACAAATGTATGCAACTTCCTTTCAGCTAATAAATGTACAATGCAACTCCTAAGTACATTTGGGTAGATCAGATGGAGGGGGAGGCAAGGTTGTCGAAAGCGTGGGCCCATTCTCAACAACAAATGCAGTCGCTAAACCCAACGGCAAGTGCGCATCCAAGTGACAATGCATCAACCATACACCTGCATATTTTTCATTATTTGTTCATAAACCGTAAATAATTAGCCATGCCCAGTCTATATCCACTAGTAATATATTTCGGCTCATTTTGTAAATTGGAAACAATTAAAATGGAGGATAATCAAAATCGTTTGGCTACGACTATTTTATTACTGGTTGCTAATCTTATCAGAAAATTGTTTATATTTAGGAAAAAATAGACTCTTTAGCAACAGCCAGACAAGTTTATCTTGTTATTTGATTATATACAGAAAACATCAGTAATAATTAAATAAATATAGACACCAAATGGTATAAATAATGAATAAATAAAGAAACTAATATAGAAAATGTACCAGGATTATTAGCTGTAAATCTAATGACGGCCCACCCTCCAACAGGTACTCCAATCGTATTACGAACTTGTGGGTTGACGAGATTGAACAGTTTGGGCGCATTTACGGCATCGTAATTTCCAAACCCTTGGGCCAACACATGGAAGTTAAACCCATGCAAATGAATCGGGTGATTTTCTA
Organism: Gaultheria prostrata; assembly: GCA_036023075.1. Lineage (NCBI taxonomy): Eukaryota > Viridiplantae > Streptophyta > Magnoliopsida > Ericales > Ericaceae > Gaultheria > Gaultheria prostrata. Next base: position 11,021 of record JAXBDA010001689.1, read on the forward strand.
AAGCAATAAATGCCGTGTTCTGAAACACAATCTCGACCGTTGAGTTGAACTTGAGTTTCTTTACCTTCGTAGACTTCAACGTTGTCAAGATCGACGTATTGAAACCATTGTTCGAGTTCGTGTAGTCAAACGCTAGCGGCGGATTATCAGGAAAATCAGTTGTGTAGATCCCAGCAACGTTGTTGACAAAAGCTTGTAACATCGATAGCTTCGTGGGGAACTGGAAGGACGCATTGTTCATACTCGCAGAAAAATCCATCCCTAATGGGCCCAAACAAGTAGCATTTGCTGCGCAAGGGGACAAGCCCAAGCCCTCTGTCACAAACATGTGTTCGTCGATTTTGAGTGGGACTGGGGTCCAATGAGGCCCATTCACAAGCCCAGATAAATTGGAATTGAACTTGAAAGCCGTTGGAGTGTCGTTGAAAGCTGGTAGGGTCGGCATCACTGGCGTACATGGTTTGGAATTTTTGTAAAAAACTATACCGGTGGTAGTTGTGTTATCAAACGCTGCGCCTGGACTTGGAGCGCTAGCATAGGCATGTGCCGCCATGTAATAGGAAGCCGGTGGTTGGTTGGCGGTAATAAGTACATCAGTAGTCTGGCCGGGGGCGACGACGACAACATCGGTGATCATTGGGGCTGTGTAACTGGCGTCGACGGCTACAACTGTCATGTTGTGGTTGGCTATCTTGAAGAAGAGTTGGGTATTGAGTGCAGCGTTGATGATACGCAAGAGATACGTTTTCCCTTGTTCAACCGTGAGATTGTATGCGTCTAATAAGAGAAAAATACACATATGTTAGTAGATTGTTAACCACCAACTCCTCTAAAAGCTTAAGCTGTTAGAGAGATGGGTAACTTTATTATTTATATTCTCCACACGCCCCCTCACGTGTAGCCAGACTCTCTTCCATAAGCGGGCTAAACACATGCAAATATTTAATAATTGGGTAAACGGTAAGGTTCGAACACATGATCTATTGCATGCTCTGATACCATATTAGATTGTTAACCACTAACTCATCTAAAAGTTTAAGTTGTTCGAAAGATGAATAATTTTATTATTTATATTCTCAACAGTTTAAAATACATGCGAGGTATAGCTTAAGATTGAATATCTAGCAAAAACATAAATTGTCATAGACATGATAATGTTATGTCATCCTATCATTCTGAATAAAATTAATTTGTGTTGGGACACTCACCATTTGATGAACAAGGATACAGGGCACCAGGCTGACCGTTAATGGTGAAGGCATCGGAATTGTTAGGTATCAATCCGTTAGCAAATCCTTTGTTATAGACGTCATTAATATTAGAATTCCACCATTCTCCTGCAACCACAATTTAATTTAATTTCAAGTAATCTATTCCAAGCTGAAGTATCAATTTTGAGGAGGGAAAATTTATATGAAGGGTGTCGTGCGTACCCAAAAGAATTGGAAATTCTCCGTCGGGTTTTTGGAACGGGTAAAAGTTACCCTTTTTGGGGCGAATGATTAGAGCTCCATGGACAGTTGCGCGAAGCCAATGGACATGAGCATGCCACCAGAGCGTTCCTTCTTGTCCGGTGATGGTGAATCTGTATGTATAACTACTTCCGGGTAGTATGGGACATTGAGTTACATATTCCGGGCCATCTGCCCACCCGCTCAGACTCTGAAAAATTCCGTGCCTACATAAATATCATGACATTGACTTTGTTAACAGGGTGATGCTATTGATTAAGAAAAAGAAAATAACCTCAAAGCTGAAGAATTTTTGGATGCATGCATATCTTAGAGATTTCGTTACAATATCTCATATTTTTAGAAAGTTACACTCCACTTTTTTAACCTCACCAAAAAGTCCGGAACCATACCCATTTTGGCACACACTTACACATATTGGGATCCATAAATACTGCACTACTAGTGTGTGGGACCCAAAAATTTATGTGAACGTATGTGCATTTGTGTGTGTGAAATGAGTGTGGTGGTAGAATGATTGTTAACCTTTTTTTTTTTCGGCAGAGTTGTTAACCTTACTGACAATCTAGTGAGAAGTTAATAGCATTTCCTTTCGGTAATTATATTAGCGCTGATAGCCATAAGACGTTGTAACTAGCAAAAGTTATAACCCGAACGGGTTGTCCTAGTGGTTAAGACTTAGTGTTTTGGGGTTTACTTGCTTCTAAAGTTTCAGGTTCGAAACCTTTTCAATGTTACCAACTCCTGGAGCCTAATCTTATTATTTGGTGTTAGTGTTATATATGTCTTGATGACCAATAATGCTACATACACAACATCAAAACACAATACTAGACACATCATCCTGTGTGGCAGTACATGATTGATGATTGTAAGATAATTTTAAAGTGTTATTCTTACCAATTATGCAACGCCACGTAAAATGTTGTGTCTGGTGTTTTGTCTTTATGTTGTGTATGTAACATTTTGTGATTATATATATATAAGGAGCTTCCAATAATGGCCCCTTATTGGACTTACCATGCAGATCTCACTGTTTCCGAGGTAATTTTGACGATCCAAACCGCTCAATATTTTTAAAAAGTGTTTTTAAGGGCCCCGCTAGAAATCATAAAAAAAACATACCAGGAAAGGCTTGATCCAAGCAGTTTTGGATAAAAACTGTATATGGATCGTTGAAATTAGGTCCGGAAACACGAAAATTGGCTAGGTCCGCATGGAAAAGTTCAATAAGGGGTCCTTATTGGAAGTTGATCATATATATATATATAAGATGATCTTATAAGGGCTCCTTTATATAGCTTATGTAAGGTTTCGTTCGAGTTTGAATTTCGACGATCCGAACCGTTAGATGCGTTTAAAATGTGTTTTTAAGGTCTACCGCTAGGATTCGTAAAAAAAAATACCCGGAAGGGCTTGATCCGAGCATTTTTCAATAAAAAACGTATATGTACGTTTTTATTGAAAAATGCTCGGATCAAGCCCTTCCGGGTATTTGTTTTATACGAATCCAAACGTTGGACCTTAAAAACATTTTTTAAACACATCTAACGGTTCGGATCGTCTCGGATCGTCGAAATTCAATTTCGAACGAAAAATCCCTTACACAAACTATGTAAGGGAACCTTTATAAGATTCTCTTCCATATATATATCTTCTAAAACTTGGATTATTTCAACAAAAACGAGAGCATCACCAACCTCCATAGGTATATTGATATAATAAGTACAAGTCGTCTCTGATGTGATTACATCAGAGAACTTTGACATTATGGGGTCTTAATTTTCAGTGATATCCTCTTGTTATGTTCACTACGTGGGAATTGTTTGAAACATTAATGCCCCCAAGGCAAGGTCTTTTTTTTTTTTGTCATTCGTCATTCCTAATCTATTATATGGGGGAGAGGGGAATGAGATTCGATCCTGGGATTCAGTTTTCTTAAAAAATGGTAATAGTAAGAATACCAATGAATGGAAACGTTGTAGGGAGATTTATTGAAGACTTTAACCACAAGCGTGTCACCCTCGCGAACTCTTATTATTGGGCCCGGAAGTTTTCCATTCACCGCGGTGATAACATGCTGATTGCAAAGCCGCTGGACGGTCAAATTTTTCACCTGAAAAAAACCACAATATGATAAGAAACATACTGTATGTATGTCAAAATTTACACTTCTAAGCTAGCTAGAGAAAACTTGCATGAATGCGCAACGTTTATACATCGATGCAAGAAAATTTTAGCAGGGATATATAAGAAAAGCACTAAAAATATGTCTAGGAATTTACTATGATAATATGGATGGTAAATGTAATAAAAGCCATAATGGTATCTCAAGATTTTTGTTTCAAGATTTGCACTCTACTACTCATAATACGTTCGATAAAATAACAAAGATATTTTAAGACAGAAGATTCCTAGCCACCTAAATAGGGTTGAAAATGAACCGAGCTGTTCGCGAGCAGCTCGTGGCTTAGCTCGTTAAGGCTCGGCTCGTTTAGTACTTGAGCCGAGCTCGAGTTTTAGGCTGGTTTAGTAAACGAGCTCAGTAAAACTCGGCTTGGTTCGCAAAAACTCGACTCATTTATATAGGCTCGGCTTGTTTAAAAAGGCTCGTTAAACAAATCATACTTGCTCGGCTCGTTCGTAATTGAGCTCGAACGAGCCGATCTTGATTTTTGGCTCGTTTACAAATGAGCCGAGGTCAAGCTCTACAAAATAAAAACCAAGTGATTTAAACAGCATTGAGAAAGATTTACATCAAAAGTATGCTTCACAGTTTTAGCAGAGGCCACCGAAGAATAAGCCAAGAGAGCTAATGCACATGCCAAAAACAACACTGGACGTGCCATAGTACAAAGAAACAAAGAGAAGATCGAGGCTCTCTCTTTTAAACTAATTCTAGGTTGTTTTTTTCTGAAATTCCTAGGTTTAGAACATGTTTATATAGGCGTTTTGTAGTTAGGTAGAGAAAGCCCCAGTCTTTGACACGATTGCGTGAGAAGATCAAACACCAATGGGGTTTGACAAGTAGTAGTAATTTTTAGGTGAATTTGTTATTATTTATCCCAAAAAAGTCTCTTCGAGTATAGTTTACCAAAAAAATTAATTAATTCCAAATTTTGAAAAGATGAAAAAACATGTGTATAGAAAAAGAGAGCGATAGATATTCCGCCAAAATTGTCTGTGCAAAATTGCAAATTCAGATAAATTCGGAGATTTTTTAAAATTTGGATGCAAAAGATTTATCAATGGAGTTAACCATTTGGACAATATATCTTAGTGGAAACTTAATTAGTTATATAAAAGCTCGAGTTGGCCAGAAAATTACTCCATTAATAATTAATTTAACTGTGAAAAAGTCTTGGAATCTTGGTTGGTTTGATCAACTCTAAACCTTCTGGAAATCTGGTAACCTTTGTCGACTTTGCCTCCAATCCCAATGTTTCATGCAAAGCCCAATGTTATATCCCATTTTTCTTCGTTGTTTTCTTTTTCCTAATATGGAGGTGTCTCGACCAACTCATCTCAGCTCGTGTCTTCTTTCTTTTATTTTGTTCTTTTATCAATTTGAACAATCCCTCTGGGTTTTTTTTTTTTCATTCGATATACATCAGTGGGGGTTAGCGGGGACTGAGAGTTAGTGAGTTAGTCCAGAGGGGGTCTAGAAGATATCTATAGCCCTAAACCCCAAACAACTTTGCTGAGGCTCGAACCCTGGTCTCGCTTGTGGGAGAACAATGAGATAACCTCTTATTGTCTTTTTTCACTATTCACATCTCTCATAAATTTCTTTGTTCATTTATCAATTTAAAGTAAACTTATTCAAGTCTAAGGAATTTACGGAAAATTTACCGCAGCTTCCAAAGTAAATCTTTTTCTTTTTCATGAATTTTTTTGATCTGTTTTTCGTTTATTTGCTTCTACAAATAACCTGGTCAACCGAAATAAGATTGCCCGGAAAGAACTCTGTGGTTAACACGATTAGGCGACCAATTAAGTGCACGATTAGACTACTATAATTAAGAGCAATTGGGTTTTTGTTTCTACCCTCATCATTAGATAAGGCCTGCATTCTTATTATACCCTCATCACCAAATGGTATAAATAAATACAGAAACCAATATAGAAAACGTACCAGGATTATTAGCTGTAAATCTAATGACGGCCCAAGTGGGTCAACTGAAAGAGAGGAAGACATTTAATTAATAGAGACACGGCATATCATAAAGTGTAGAATTTTTAGATTTAATCCAAAGATGACCCTTATTCCAGACCCAGTTAACATTGGAACTTACATCATGAAACATCTTGACTCCCGTGTGGCTAGTTTTGAGGTCTGTCATGCGTAGGTATTTTTATATCTAATACGTTGTGTGTCTCTTTTGGTTTGTTTCTTAGCGTGGCTGAGGACTTTTATTTGGAGGATGAGAGATAAAATGAGCCTAATTTGGGAATCGATGTCCAAAACTTAAACCCCCTCTCATACAATTAACGAAATTTTCTGCTTCGCTTTCACATTTTGAATTTCAAGCCATTTGATTTTTTTTTTCTTCTAGAGTTCGAAACAGAATAGGATTGCAAACCCAATTCTAGTTTGTTTCTGTAGGTTACTACTCCCTCCCTCCCAATTTGTTATGTCAGTTTCCTTTTTCGGACGTTTCAAAAAATTGTCCATATATTTTAATTTATACATAATATTTTTTATATTCAATATGGATCTTATTTGATACATTTCAATTAATTTTGTTAAACAAATATTTCAAAATCATAAAAAACATCATAGATTACGAAACATAGACAATTTTTTTAGAAGTCCCAAAAAGGAAACATGTAGAATAAATTGGGACGGAGGGAGTAGTTTTTCTTTTCTTTTTTTGATATTTACGTTGTTGAATTTCTACTATTCTGTTCTATTGTGCCTAAAAAAATACCATAACAACTCATTTCAGAATTTCAGCATCTAGAATACAGAGTCTATGATTTAGCACCCCTAGTGGAACTGATGCGTGCATTGAGGAATTGTTCATGTAAAAGCAATTTTTGTTTATCATGCATGTAAATCTCAGATTTTATTTCACGAGTGTGCTATTAATACGTCTAACGATTGCTGATTTCGAACCCAGTTTCACATAAAAAAAAATTGATTTATGATTGCAGCCGCTAAACACAAAACCAATGCCTGAAAATATGAACTTAACACAGGAAAATGTTGAATTGTGGAAAGAACTGAATGAGTAGCTTTGTCTATGATAACTTTTTGATTATAAATAATCAGTAGTCTCTATTGTAAAGGGTGCTCGAACACCAACAAGTACATACCACGTGCAACGCATGTGGGAAGATCGCTAGTGATAAAATAGAGGGGAAGGTGATTACGTTTTCGAAGAGGTAATAAATGAAAGCCATTATTCAGTGCTCCCACCGGAACACCCAACACATACATTTTTGTGGGGCTCAAAATTAAATATATTGATCCAACGTGAATGTGTGGTGCTAGAGAAACCCGAAACACTACGTGACAATGGCTCTGGACTGAATTACTCAGGAATGTGAACATTATACATCATAACTGAAATACATGTAGAAGAATGTGAACATTATTTCATGACCATTAGGAATGTGAACATTATACATCATAACTGAAACATTACATATTTATTATAAAATGGTTAACAAGCACAAAGAAAACAATTTCAATTAAAGGAGAATGAATGCAGCCAATACAGATAAAAAAATACTACTAAAAGAAAAAGAAGAAGAAAGCAACCAATAGAAAACTAAAAAAAAAAAGTGAGAAAAAAACGTACGATAACAAATGTACAATGCAACTTCCTTTCAGCTAATAAATGTACAATGCAACTCCTAAGTACATTTGGGTAGATCAGATGGAGGGGGAGGCAAGGTTGTTGAAGGCGTGGGCCCATTCTCAACAACAAATGCAGTCGCTAAACCCAACGGCAAGTGCACATCCAAGTGACAGTGCATCAACCATACACCTGCATTTTTCATCATTTGTTCAGAAACCGTAAATAAGTATCCATTCCCCAGTCTATATACACTAATAATATAATTCAGCTCATTTCATAAATTGGAAACAATTAAAATGGAGGATAATCAAAATCGTTTGGCTACGAATATTTTATTACTGGATGCTAATCTTATCAGAAAATTGTTTATATTTAGGAAAAATAGTCTCTTTAGCAACAGCCGGACAAGTTTATCTTGTTATTCCTTATTAATACGTAATAAACGCTAGTGCTTACTAAGGAACGCACTATACTATAACAAAAAAGATTGGAATATAGCCAAACAGTTATATTTACTTGGTTATTTGATTATATATAGAGAAAATTAGTAAATAATAAAATAAATATCCCTAAAACTAATGACGACACCAAATGGTATAAATAACTAAATAAATAAATAAAGAAACCAACATAGAAAACGTACCAGGATTATTAGCTGTAAATCTAATGACGGCCCACCCTCCAACGGGTACTCCAATGGTATTACGAATTTGTGGGTTGTTGAGATTGAACTGTTTGGGCGCATTTACGGCATCGTAATTGCCAAACCCTTGGGCCAACACATGGAAGTTAAACCCATGCAAATGAATCGGGTGATTTTCTATGGTTATCTGTGCCGTGTTCTGAAACACAATCTGGACCGTTGAGTTGAACTTGAGCTTCTTTACTTTCGTAGACTTCAACGTGGGCAAGATCGACGAGTTGAAACCATTAATGGTCGAGTTCGTGTAGTCGAACACTAGCGGCGGATTATCAGGAAAATCAGTTGTGTAGATCCCAGCAACGTTGTTGAAAAAAGCTTGTAACATCGATAGCTTAGTAGGGAACTGGAAGGACGCATTGTTCATATTGGCAGCAAAATCCATCCCTAATGGCCCCACACAAGTAGCATTTGCTGCGCAAGGGGACAAGCCCAAGCCCACTGTCACAAACATGTGTTCGTCGATTTTGAGTGGGACTGGGGTCCAGTGAGGCCCATTCACAAGCCCAGTTAGATTGGAATTGAACTTGAAAGCTGTTGGAGTGTCGTTGAAAGCCGGTAGGGTAGGCATCACTGGTGTTGATGATTTGGCATTTTTGTAGAAAATTGTACCGGTGGTAGTTGTGTTATCAAACGCTGCGCCTGGAGCGCTAGCATAGGCGTGTGCCGCCATGTAATAGGAAGCCGGTGGTTGGTTGGCGGTAATAAGTACATCAGTGGTCTGGCCGGGGGAGACGACGACGACGTCAGTGGCCATTTGGGCTGTGTAACTGGCATCGACGGCAACAACTGTCATGTTGTGGTTGGCTATCTTGAAGAAGAGTTGGGTATTGAGTGCAGCGTTGATGATACGCAAGAGATACGTTTTCCCTTGTTCAACCGTAAGATTGTATGCGCCTAATAAGAGAAAAATACACATATGTTCAAAATAGTATATACGAGTTACGACTTAAGATTGAATATCTAGCAAAAACTAGTAGGCATGCCTGACACGAAAAATAATTGAGCTAAAAATAAATATTTTTATACATTAGACATTAGTTTGATGAACTGTCAAGTAAGATAAAAATAAAAATTTAGCTAAAACTAGGACTTTTTGACATGACATGACAACACGAACCCGAACATGATACAAAAGATTTGGTGAGTTGAAAAATATTATGGGAATTCATAAATAAGATTTTGATACATAACAAGACACGAAATTACCTGTTATCCACCCCTACAAAAACATAAATTGTCATAGACATGATAATGTTATGTCATGCATCCTATCATAAGTTTGTGTTGGGACACTCACCACTTGATGAGCATGGATACAGGGGACCAGGCTGACCGTTAATGGTGAAGGCATCGGAATTGTTAGGTAGCCCTCCGTTAGCAAATCCTTGGTTATAGACGACATTAATATCAGAATTCCACCATTCTCCTGCAACGTTACCACAATTTAACTTAATGAATGACATTGTTCGACTTCAAGCAATCTATTCCAAGCTTAAGTATCAATTTTGAGGTGGAAAAATTTATCGGAAGGGTTGTCGTGCGTACCTAAAAGAATTGGAAATTCTTTGTGGGGTTTTGGGAACGGGTAAAAGTTACCCTTTTTGGGGCGAATGATTAGAGCTCCATGGACAGTTGCGCGAAGCCAGTGGACGTGAGCGTGCCACCAGAGCGTACCTTCTTGTCCGGTGATGTTGAACTTGTATGTATAACTAGTTCCGGGTAGTATGGGACATTGAGTTGCATATTCCGGGCCGTCTGCCCACCCGCTCAGAATCTGGAAAATTCCGTGCCTACATAAATATCATGACATTGACTTTGTTAACATGGTGATGCTATTGACTACGGAAAAGAAAATAATGTCAAAGCCGTAGAATTTTTGGATGCATAGATATCGTTACAATCTCTCATATTTTTAGCAAATTACCCTCCACTTTTTTTAAGTACCTCACCAAGAAGTTCAAAACTACACCCAGTTTTACACACACATTCACATAATTGTGGGGACCCGCACACACTGAACCACTCCCAAAGATTTAAGTAAACGTGTATGCATTTGTGTGTGTGAAATGAGTGTTGTTGTAGAATATGATTGGTAATATTTTTTCTGATCGGCATGGTTGTTAATCTTACTGACAATCTAGTGAGAAGCTAATAGCATTTTCCTTTCCGTAATACTCCAATATTACAGCTGGTAACCAAACGGGTTGTCTTAGTGATTAAGACTTGGTATTTTGGGGTTTGCTTGCTTCTGAGATTTCATGTTCGGAACTTCACCAGTGTTATCAACTCCTGGAGCCTAGCTAATCTTATCATTTGGTTTTAGTGTTATATATGTCTTGATGACCAATAATGCTATTTACACAAAATCAGAAACAACAATTGGTGGTTGTAAAGTCATTTTAAAGGCTTTGTTCTTTCATTACCAATCATGCAATGCCACATAGGATATGTTGTGTCCGATGTTATATATAATCTTGATGTTGTTCGTGTAACATTTTTGTGATAATATAACTATCTTCTAACGGTTGGATTATTTCAACAAAAACGATTCAGCATCACCAACCTCCAGATGTATATTGATATAATAAGTACAATTCTTCTCTGATGTGACTACAAAACTAACCTATAACTTGGAGTATTATAAAAGACTAAATTAAGCCTAATTTTCATCTCGACTGAACTTTGACATTCTGGGCTATTATTTTTTTAGTGATGTCCTCTTGTTATGTTCACTACGTTGGAATTGTTTGAAACATTAATGGGGCTTAAGGCAATGTTAAATTCTTGAAGGGTTCCGACTTAAAACCAATTGGTAATTGGTGGAGTAGCCTCCAGAATTTATTAACCAGGCTTGGGTGGCTTAGATAGACGATGTGGGATTTAATACTCCCCTCACGTGCAGCCCGGATGTGGGATTTAACGGGCAAAATCAGTTGACTTAAAAAATGGAAATAGTAGTAGTAATAGTAATACCAATGAATGGAAATGTTGTAGGGAGATTTGTTGAAGACGTGAACGACAAGCGTGTCACCCTCGTGAACTTTTATCATTGGGCCTGGAAGTTTATCATTCACCGCGGTGATAACGTGCTGGTTGCAAAGCCGCTGGACGGTCAAATTTTTCACCTGAAAAAAACCCACAATATATGATAAGAAAACTTGCATGAATGCGGAATGTTTATGCATTGATGCAAAAAAATTTTGCTGGGATAAGAAAATCACAAAAATAAAAACCAGCAGTGAAAAAGAATTACTTCAAATTTATGAGTCACGATTTCAGCAGAGGCCACTGAAGAATAAGAAGCCAAGAGAGCTAAAGCGCATGCCAAAAGCAACACTGGACGTGCCATAGTAGTACAAAGAAACAAAGAGAAAATCGAGGCTCTCTCTCTCTTAAGCTAATGCTGGATTTTTTTTTCTGCAGTTCCAAAATGTTTAGCGACATGTTTATATAGGCGTTTTGTAGGTAGATTAAAAAAGCCCAAGTCTTTGCCACAATTGCTTGAGAAGATCAAACACCAATGGGGTTTGACAATTAGTAATAATTACTTGAATTTGTTATTAGTGGAATTTTTTTTTCTTTTTTTTTTAACATTCGATATACATTAGTGGAGGATTAGCGGGAGAGTTAGTCTTGAGGGGAGTCTAGAAGCTATCCATAGCCTTAAACCTCAAACACCTCTACCGAGGCTCAAAACCTGGTCTCCATTGTGGGAGAATAAAAAAATAACCGCTAGGCTACAAACCCTTGGTTATTATTTGTGGAAACTTAATAATTAGTTATGTAACAGCTCCCGTTGGCCAGCAAATAGTTACTCCATTAATTAATTAAACTGTTAAACAGTCACGGAATCTTGGTTTTTTGGTCAACTTTCAGCCTTCTGAACATCTGGTAATTTTTTACTTTGCCTCCAATCCTAATGTCCATCCAATTTCACATACCATTTTCGTCTTTGTTTTCTTCGTCCGGAAGTTAACGACCGAAAGAAACTTTCAATTGTGCAAGGAATGTTTTGCTGGCTGTGAAATTCTAATTAGCGATTTTAATGAGTAAGCCCTTTAATTGCTGTCATGTTACTTATCGAAAAAAAAAAAATGCTATCATGTTCTTGCTCGGATCGCTTTTTCATTTTCTTCAAGTATTAAGTGATGGGTTTTAGTTGAGCTAGTTTAACGATGAAATTATATAGCAATGGATCATGGATTTCAATACCGGGCGCTAAGTAGCGATTTTTTCCCTTTGATACTGATACACCCCGCTATATTGCTGCTACAAAAAATTCACATCCATATCGGCCGATTTCCGATACGTGTCTCTTTGTAACTTATTTTTGGCTCGCTTCTTGGCCGCTACATGACCACTATGACAGCTACACGTGCTACACCCGATTTTTGCTACGTATTATTCAATACCCCACGGCCCCACTACTGCTATCTAAAACCTTGCAATGGATACAGGAGGGAATAAAATCTACTATGTAGTTCCGTTTAAAGCTTGCGTTCACAGATTGTAGCCAAAGCAGGGAGAATTTTTGCTCTTCAACCAATACATTTCATATTTTACATCAATATTTGGCTCCTTCGGATTTGATGTATAAGTTCTAACTATATATCGATCTGAAAAATTGTGTATGTGTGTGTTTTTTTTTAACAGCAGAAGAAGATTTCGGGATTAATCAAAGTACAAATACAAAAATAAAACGGAACAAGCGGAAAAAAGCATCACAATGCAATGAAAGCATTCCAACGAGGTTGATATCCTAACAGAGTGGGGCGCTTGTGTGTTGGTCAATGGGGTTGGCACTTGTTTAATAGGTAGCTGGTGGGGCGATGATCACGTGGGGGTGATATTTATTGTACGGTTCAATTGGTCATTATGTATTTTTTAAAAATTGCTTAGTATGTATCTAATTAGTCTTAGAAAATCTAAAACAAATCCCCCAAATTGTAAATATCATAAAATTTGAGGGATCAGCTATAAAATATATTCAGATACATTCCATCAAATTCTTCAAACGTCAAATAATTTGAAGTCACCTCTCACGCTCTCTCTTTTCGAATTTAGAGAATGCCCCTTACTCCTCAAATACAAAAAATATTGTTTTGTTTTGTAATTAATTCCTTATGTTGGCCCAAACAATACACAAATGAGTAATTTTTGTTTTGTTTATTTTGCCCAACTTACTTATAAATTCGTATGTAAATGTCTTTTCTACATGTTTCATAAAGAAAAAAACTCATCTCAGCTCGTGTCTTTCTTCCCTTTCTTTTGTTCTTTTATCAATTTAAATACTCCATCTGTCTAGATTGTCTATTTTTACTATTTACATCTCTCATAAATTTCTTGTTCGTTTATAAATTTAAAGTAAACTTTTTCGAGTTTACGGAAAATTCACCGCTCCTTCCGAAGTAAATGTTTTTCTTTTTCATGTATTTTTTTGATCTGTTTTTTGTTTATTTGCTTCTACAAATAAGCTGGTCAACCGAAATAAGATTGCCCGGAAAGAACTCTGTGGATAACACGATTAGGCGACTAATTAAGCGCAAGATTAGACTACTAATTCAGAGCAATTGGGTTTTTTTTGTTTATACCCTCATCATTAGATAAGGCCTGCATGCTTATTATTCTGGCAAACAGTTGTCAAAACTTCAACTTAATTTTGTGCTAATCTAAGTGGGTCAATTGAAAGAGAGGGAGACATTTAGGCCTTGTTCTTGAATAGATTTTATGAGATAAAATCTAATTTTGATAAAATGTAGTTTTATTTAGAGGTGTGATAAAATGACATTGTTTTCCCAATGGATTAAATCTAGGGCTGATAAAGGTGTTTTGTAATGAGATAAAATCTAATGTTGATAAAATCTAATTTTGCTAAATTCCGTTGATAATGTTAGATTTTATCAAAACTAGATTTTATGAGATAAAATCCATTCAAGAACAAGACCTTAATTAATAGATGCATTGCATATCATAAAGTATACAAAATTTTAGATTTAATCCAACTATGGACGTTATTCCATACTCGATTAATATTGGAACTTACATCATGAAACATCTCGAGTCCTATGTGACTATTTGAGGTCTGTCATTCGTACGTAGACTCTTTTTAGATCTATCGTTGTGTGTCTTTTTTAGTTTGTTTGTTATCGTATCTGTGGACTTTTATTTGGAGGATGAGAATGAAATGAGTCTCACTCTAATACTATGCACAAACTTTGAATTCAAGCTTCTGGGTTGGATCCAAAATTTCTATGAAAAATTGAAAGAAAATGAAACATGAGTTGCACAAGTAAAGGATTCCGATAATGAATTTTTTTTATCATTTTTATAACATATATCGTGTACCATATAACGGGTGACTAATTCATTTCCAATCATATGTAAATGTTCTGAGATTCTCAGCCGCAAGTTGGGAAGAGAAAAAACTAGATAGGGAGACAGATAGATATGAATAACGCCATAATAAATAATAATTATATATTCCCTCGTTCCAAATTGTTGATCTTGTTTTGAGATTTTAATTTTTTAAGAATAGTAGTATATAATTGTACCAAAAACGATAAGAAGTATCAATTTTTGTTTGTTAACTTTTTAAATTGGTATTTATGTTAAGAAAGCCAAAAAAAAAAAAAAGATTGATCAACAATTTAGAACGGAGGAGAGAGTAATTGAATTTTGGGGAATGTATGAGTTTTTTCAATGCTGCATTCGTAGGAGAATGTCAGGACTCAGGTAGGATGTGCTAAACACTTTTGTGTTGAGACTTTTTAAGCTTTGATACAGTATAGCCCGCCTAAAGCAGGAGAATTGAAGGAATGACAAATTGGTCTTGTATTGAGATTTAGGGGTTTACTCCTACGTAAGGTCTCATGTTCGATTCTCCTTGTCAGCAAACTTTTGGGGCCACTGGAGGTTATGCCCTGTCGTTACCTGCAGAGCCTCAGAATTAGTCTACAAGTGTTTTCAACAGTTCGGATTGAAAATAAAATGTTTGCGCGAATCTAGGCTGTCCATCCAAGCAACGGATGATCCAAATTCTGTACAATACTTGCTGTGCACAGGCTGCACAACTGCAACCCCAAGTCTATTATACAGTAGCCCAATTAAAGTGAACCAACTGGGGGGGGGGGGGGGGGGGCGGTTTGTGGCCTCCCTTGGAGAGGGAGCCGGTTGTGGCACCCCAGAGAGGTTTTTTCAACTTGTATATTGCGTGTAAATCTCAAGGGAGTTTTTCCTCAATATTCTTGTGTGCGATTGTGAACGTGTGTGACCCGAAAAACACAACATGAATTTGAACAGTATTTTTCGGATATGAATGTTTGAAATATGTACCTTAATTCAGATTTAAAAATATGAATTATATGTTTGAAACTAATAGATTTAAATTCCCGTTGTATGCTTTATTTTTTTGAATCCGAAGTTGTTTTAAATTTTCAGAAGTTAAAATGTGAAATAAAACAATTACTTCAAGTTTCAAATTCCGAATATGGGCAAACGTGGGATGTGTAAAATTAAATCAATTATTTATGTCCGAAACATAGTAAATTGTTCAGCTTTTAAAATTTGAATTCACAACATCCACCATTCTTTAGTTTGAGTTGTTTGATCAACTCTGCATTCTTTAGTTCATGGTTGGTGATGACTATCTCTTGGACCTTTGTTGCTCTAATTTCTTGATCTTACTCCACAGGGTTGGTGATGACTACATTTTACACATTAAGATTTTGAGAAAGGCCTCCGTTTGGTTTTTGCTTTAAGCCTTCAAAAAATTAGGGTTAGCTTTAGTACCATATGATTATAAAAAGTCAAAAAGAATTACCCTGCCAATTAAGGTACATATTCGGATTCTACACATCCCACGTTTGCCCATAATCGGTAATTATTTTAATTTACATTTTTAACTTATGAATATTCAAAACAATTTTGGATTCAAAAAAATGAAGCATACAGTGGGAATTTAAATCTATTAATTTTAAACAAACAATTCATGTTTTAAAATCCGAATTAAGGTACATATTTCAAACATTCAAATTCGAAAATATTGTTCAAATTCAATACTGGAAATCTGAATGGCGGATGACAAAAAATGAAAAATTGAATTATGTGTCTTATTTATTATGTTGTTTTTGCCTCCCAAACCACTATTTTCTTTCCATCAGCTTCCTTGTTTACCTTCATGCCGCTTAAAATCAAAATTTTGAGCCCCATTGGTGTTTCGAAATATGAGAGTAGTGGGTCAATGGAAGGTTCTTCCCCTTCCATTGATTACTTCCATTGGGTTCTCCATTGAGGGAGAGGTGAGGAATGGGGGAAAGGAGTGAAAGTTTTTTAGGGTTTGAGATGGGAGGTTAAGAAGAAGAGAAGAACAGAAGATGGAGAAGATGATAATAGCGGCTGGAGGGAGTTTAACATTTTTTTTATTTTTTTTCCTGATGATGATAATTGTGGCTGATTGAAGGAGTTTTTTTAGGGTTTAGGTTGTATATAGTGTGTGGTTGTTTGTACTAAATACATCCCACTTAAATTAGGGACAAAATAGTCTTTATACACAAGGGTATTTTTGTCCTAGATCGGTTAAATTATAGTTGATTGAATTTAGCCTTTTTGTGGTTGTTAATAGAATTGCCAAAAAAAAAAAATTTAAACACTACACAAATTGATGTTTAAGGGTTGCCCAGTTAGTAACATAAGTACTAAGGTTGCCCAGTTTGTCATTTTTTCGAAAGGCCTTTTTGCTATTGACCTAAAATGTGAATGGAAAACTAGAAATGAAAAAGCTCCTCCCCGCCTCTTTTTACTTTAGCCTCTAAACTCAAAAACAACAAATCCATTTTGTGAGGATTTTGTGGGTTGGATGCCAAAGACCCAAATTGAAAAATGGAGAACCCATAGAGGTCTTTCTACATTGACAACCTAGGTTGTATAATTCTTTACTAGAACACATGCTCTAAATTCTCGTTCTCTTGGATATTAGTAAGAGTTTGGGATATTTTTAAAAGATGCTTTCATGCTCATACTAGGATTCTTGCTCTCACTTGCATCAATTTTGGCAATAAGGTACTTATCCTACTAAGATGTGGAACTGTGATTGAAAGGGGAAGAAAATAGGAGTAGTTTTTAGTGATATAAGTAGAACTAGTAATTGCATGAAGTACCCAAAAAAAAAGTTCGAGAAACTAACAAAAAAAGACAAAAATAAATGACATTGGTTGAGGTAGTGTCAAGACCCCGTTGCGAGTAATTATTTAGCTCCAGAGGTTTTTATTACCACGCATTGACGCGAGATCCATAAAAATATGATAATAAAAGAGCTTTGAAACAGCATGTGACCGTGCTATAAGAGCAAATAATAATTTTATGTTGCTTTGACATTCAAGTTGGTGGCCCAAGGCCCACAAAATCCTCTTTTTAAGGAAATTTCCATGCTTTAGAAACCTCAGCCGTTTTGAAAATCTTATAATGACTTGTATAACGGGCTTAGGGCAACACTAGTAAAAAGGGGTCTGACCGTTATTAACTGAAATTTCAAATGTCCATTCCGCCCGTTGTATTCAAACCATGGCGGCCCAAATACAGAATAATTTGAGCAGAATACAAGTTTTGGCTTTTCTTACTGCAGTACATACAACACGACAGCATATGGTTGGTGCCAAAAAGAGTAACTAATTAGCTATTAAAAAATGATAGGTACACACCCCCATCCACTCCCTCTCACACCCTCTCTCACATGGACTCTCTTATAGCACTGCAATGGCGTCACGTGGCGCCCTATTTGAAGGGGTGGACAACAATTAATTTCGTATCATTTCTCCGTTATGTATCAAAATTTTATTTATGAATTCCCATGACGTTTTTCAACTCACCAAACCTTTCGTGTCATGTTCAGATTGTGTCAGGTTCGTGTTGTCATGTCATTTATGAAAATGTCATACTTTTAGCTAGATTTTTATTTTTTTACTTGACAGTTCATCAACTATGTCTAATGTATAAAATTAATCATCAAAATGTTTATTTTTAACTCAATTATATAGATTTAATTTATTTTTTCGTGTCAGACCCCCCAAATTTCATCATCATACATTTTTGTAGAATTTATATGTTTAAATAATGGACGGACCCCTGAAAAATGTATAGTGTTGAAGGATGTTCAAGCACCACGTGGCAATGCCACAAGAGCACCTAGTAAATTTTGGGCGAAAAGGGCAATCTTAAATCGGTAAATATAAGGGGACCGACGGGTTGGGGACCGACCACGTACGGACCGGTGCTTGGGACCCACAAGGGGGTCCCGGCTCCGATCGGTAAGTGGTCGGTCCCCAAGGTCGGTACCAATAGCATTGTTCATCTTAAATATAAAGGGATCATTGCCTTAAAAATTAAGAGCAGTCAAATAATACGTGGAGCTCACTTATCAAAATTGGTTATGAAATTGACATCAAGCGTCAAATGTAAAAGTGACTTTTTGTGCGTAACTTGGATACTAGCTGCTCAAATAAAAATAAAAAATAAAAAAAGATGAGTGAAATAGGCTGTAAAATAAATTAAACCATGTTATTCGATATTGACTTTATATTTAACTTGTAAAATTGTGAACATAAGGTTAGTACAAAATCAAGCTTAATTCTAACACAATTTGAACTCTGCATTTTTAATTTCAGCTCAAAAAAAAAAACCCTAAACTGCTTGAGTTTGAATTGTGCTTCAATTGGAAGCCCCTGTTTTATTCCAGAAGAAGCGGGAATATGCTAAACTGCTTGAGTTTGAATTGTGATTAACTCGATTGAACCATATTTTTAAATCTGCTTGAAATATAATCATTCAATTTTGATCTCACTTTAGATTTCCCTAAATTATGTAAACTAAGGGTATGTTTGGCTCATGTTGCATATTTACTTTGAAAAAATTATAACTGAAATATAAAATAAGTAAAACTGGGTGACTGACAGTCGTTTATTCACTTATTATGTGTGTTATTAGCTTTAGTTATTTAAACCAACCAATCTCATAAAAAAAAGCTTAAGGTTTTCATTCAAAGTGCAAAAACACTCGAGACAAGAAAATTGTTGGATGGGGTTTATTTTAATTTAAAGCAGGTAAGATAGATGCAAAGGTAACACAATTATGGCATGGTTTGTTATTTATAAAGTCATAAAATTGAATAACAAATTGGATACCACAAGCCCCTGAATAAAGTCATTGTTGCAAGTGGTGGTTAGCTCATGTGGTAGAGCTTTTGGATGCCCCATATTGCATTCTGGGATCGAGTCACACTTCTTCCTCCCCATGTAATAGATTAAGAATAAACGAATGACAAAATAAAATAAAATAATAAAGTCATTGTTAAACATCATTATGAACTCAAAGAGAAAAAAAAAACATCATTATGAACTCAAAGCAATTTGACACACAACTATTCTTATCATAATTAAAATCTGTACCAACTCAAATACTTGAACTTAAATAGTGAAATACCAACTCAAGTAACTTTGCCACTCCACAGGTTCCTCAATTAGCTAGAACAATTCTTCACCAACTCTCATTTGAGTTGGAAATAGCGACACAAATTCACATTTATACTTGTAAGATTGATTTTAAATTATCTCAACTTATTTTCCTTATTAGTAATTATTTGAAAATTTTGATCAATTATTTGAATTTTCTTAGTCTGTCTTGACAACATAAATTGAAAAATTAATACCATATGTAGACTATAATTGAAAAAACTTTAAATTAAACAAGCAAATCATAAATTAAATTACGTTTACCTATTTTTGTTTTTGGTCAATTTTTTTAAATTGCTTTCTGATCATATTTTTTCATTCCTCTCATCGAGAAAGATAGAAAACTTAAAAAAAATATAATATAATATAAATGCTAAGTTCCCCATTTGCTAAAATGAAAAACTCATAAATTCAAGTGGGTGATTTTAGCAAATGAGGAAACTAGGTGCTAAAATCAACCCACTTTCCTTTGTTAAAATGAGTTGATTTTAGCACCTGATTTTCTTATTTGCTAAAATCACCCACTTGATTTTATGAGTTTCTCATTTTAACAAATGAAAAATCAGGCCTAAGAGAAGTAATGCAATTAATAAATGCCAAACATTTTCCGAACAACTCAACGGATCATACCACCCATGGTGGTAGCCTGGTGGGCATGGTGTCTCACATTCCCAGGGGAGACTCGATTTCGAGTATTGCCAGTGGGAATGGATTGTGAGGGTACTCACTTATACCCAATTGTATCTATGTGGTGCCGTGGTAACGGAATGTCCTTACGGACAATAGCTATGGCTCGAACCGGACATTCCATTGGCTGGTCGGGAACCTCTATGGTCACGCTAAAAAAGAGTTGCTACTCTGGTTGCCCCTCCACCCCTTTTCGGATAAAAAAAGAAAAAGAAAAACTCAACGGACGTGTAAACACACCTAACACTCGCTTCACTTGACGGGTAATTCTCACGTGCCACACCCCTCGCATGTGCCACACCCCTTCGTTATTTGAATTTTCGGACCCCAGCGCCTTTGCTCCAATTCAATTTATCGATCCTCCTCTCTCTCTCTCTCTCTCTGATTCGAAAATCAGTCGTCGCTTTCTCTCTCTAGTCTCTACCGTTGCTTCTTTCTTCGCATCCTCCACAGGTAAATTTCAAATCGCACCATTCAATCGCCAAAGCATTTCATGCACATATTTCCTTTCAAATCGCATCATGCTCACCTCAATCACATCCATGGCATATACATACAATCCGCATATACAAATGTGTTGATGTAGATATACATACATAGATTCAACGAGACAGATTTTGGTTACATTTACATATCTGAGTTTATCTTTCTTTCTTTCCTGTATTGAACCCTAAGGGCAGGAATCACAGCTCATTAATCCAAATATATTTTGTTGGACATTCAGTTCTTGTTTCAATTTCAAATCAGGGTTACATTTACATATCTGATATTTTGTGTAGCCCTAAGGGCTGCTCAAAAAAAAAAAAAAACCCTAAGGGCAGCAATGATAGCTTGTTAAGTTCAAATATGAATCTGGAGAATGTTGTACATTGAGCCCTAATTTTGGCTTATACATTCAGTTCTTGTTTCATTTTCAAATCAGGGTTTTGTGTCGCCTATTGTTTGAGGGACTGTTTGGAGATGGAAAATAGTGAGATGAAAGATTCGTCACAATGTGTGAGAGTAGCGGTGAATATCAGACCATTGGTAACCCCAGAGCTTCTAGTTGGCTGTACTGACTGTATCACAGTTGTCCCAGGTGAACCGCAGGTAGAGTGTTAACCTTTTAAGCTGAAAAAATGTGGTTTCGATTCACTGTCTAGCAAATGTTTAAAATTTCGATTCAATGATCCTATATATTTTTGAATTTCTATTGAAATTTTGATTGCGTACGAACAGATTCAAATTGGATCGCATGTGTTCACATTCGACCATGTATTTGGAAGCACAGGCCACCCTTCTTCTTGTATTTTCGATGATTGTGTTGCTCCCATTGTCGATGCCCTATTTCACGGATATAACGGCACAGTGCTAGCATATGGCCAGGTTTGGCATCCACATATCATGATGTTTAATATTTTACTGCCCTGTGACGTCTATGAACCTTTCTTCGTTCTTTATTTGTTTTGATTTGTTTTGTAAGTTGGAATTTGCTTGATAAGGTGTGAGCTTACCAAGTTTTATGTGGGTTTTTGAAATGTCAGACTGGATCGGGAAAAACATACACAATGGGGACAAACTACAATGGAGAAGAACACAACGGTGGAATTATTCCTAAGGTGGTGGAAACTATATTTTCCAGAGTACATGCAACTAAAGACTCCACTGAATTCTTAATTAGAATATCGTTTATTGAGGTAAGTACAGGAACTAATTTTTTGTGGCATTTTTGTACTCCATTCTGTTTATCCCTTTGGATAGGTCATTGACTTGCTTCCTATGAACTTGTGGCATTTTAGATATTTAAGGAAGAGGTATTTGATCTACTGGATCAGAGCCCGCCAGTTGTTTCTCGAGGTGATGGAGTGTCTCTAGCAAAGCCTGCTGGACCTGCAAGAGTTCCTATTCAAATCAGAGAGACTGTGAATGGGGGGATAACACTTGCTGGTGTGACGGAGGCAGAGGTCAGAACAAAAGAAGAGATGGCTTCATTTCTTATGCGTGGTGCATTATCTCGTGCTACTGGAAGCACAAACATGAACAGTCAATCAAGGTTTGGACTTTATAGAATGTACATGTTATAGCTGGTTGGATGCAAATGCATCTATTCTTTGGTGCTTTTCTTAACAACGCTGCGGCATATGAATTGTTTTTGTCACGTGCATTCTACTGATGCTTTGCTTCTAATTCTGTGGTTCTAACATTGAACTCAAGTACGAGTAAACAGCTTAATTTATTTTTTCTTTTCTTATATGGGGGATGGGGGTGGAATTGGTTAATATTGGTCAAAGAATTACTTAAACTTCAATGTTCGTTTTCATTTTCTACTTCTGTTTATCATTTTGTTTCACTTGACCTAATCATTCGCGGTCTTGCCATGGTGCATACTCTGATTAAAAAAATGGTGCATACTGAACTGGCTAATCAATTGTGCACGAGCTGTTAGAGTGTTTTTTTGCGCTTATGATTCAAGTAAGTTTTAATGTTTTATTATGTTCACATTTCTTATTTGGCAAGATAGACAAAATATATTTTTGTTCGTTTTTGAAATAGTCCAAAGAATTAAAATGGAACAAGGCATTAGTAGTTTTTCTTTAATTGTATATATAATTTGCTTTCATTGAGATGGTATTTATGCACTATTTCTCATCTATGTTTGTTTAATCTTCCAGTCGTTCACATGCTATATTCACGATATCCATGGAGCAAAAGAAAACTGCTTTGACTGGAGCTTCCCACATTGACGGCGGTGATGATATTCTGTGTGCAAAACTTCATTTAGTGGATCTTGCTGGTTCTGAAAGAGCGAAGCGAACTGGAGCAGATGGGATGCGTTTCCGTGAAGGTAGTCGAATTTTTTTAAATGTAGACTAGATTAAGAATCAGAACTCAAATTTGGTGGACAACTCATAGAAAGAAAGGGAAAAGGTCAACTGAATAGCTTAATAAAATGGAATAATGATGAGCTTAATAAAATTGTGTTGGAAGCAAGATAGAGCAATCACTTTGGATCTTCTGGAGTGCATAACTCAAGAACTTCTCCTTTTTTTCTGGTTTCTATACCCCAGGTGTTCATATCAATAAGGGACTGCTGGCCCTCGGTAATGTGATAAGTGCCTTGGGAGATGAGAAGAAGCGGAAAGAAGGAGGCCATGTTCCATATCGTGATAGCAAGTTAACGCGTCTGTTACAGGTAATTGAAAAGTTACCTTTTCATGCCTAAACATGTAGGAAAATTGTTTCGCAAATCATTTCCTGTTGAATTTTATTACAATATATCCAGCTCAACTTTATTAAACCCAGGAATTAATACTATAACTTCAATACTTCTTGGCTTCTCAATGAGAATCCCTTCAACATGCTAACATTGAAGTAGGATAAAGGAGAGAAATTGAAAAATATGATCCACACTTGAAGCAACAAAAATGATATTGCTCTAAAAATTAGCAGAGATTGAAATGTTCAGGGCGTAGTGTTGTACGTAAACCATGTGAATCATCAAGCTTTATGTACACCTCTGCTGCATACTGCACAAATACTTGGCTTTGAAGCTGATAGTGAGTGTCCTATAATTGTTGGAACTTTGCATGATTCTGGAGTTGTGGACAAAAAAGGTAGGCCAAAGATTTATGCTGATCCTGTGACCAATTAATATGCATACAAATGTGGTTCCCTTTGGCTTTTCTCAAGGCCGATACCGCCGATTGCTTGATTTTCCTTTGTCTAGTGACGCCCTGGCTTTTAGCATGTATTAAGGAAAAGAAAACAAATTCATTTGTAATGTCACCAATAATATTTCATTCTTACCGATTTTATTTCAAAAACTGAAATCTTTCAGTATGTTCTCTTTTGTTAGTGTTTAGATTTCTGAAGGCATTATTATTACAGGAAGTAGAAAATTTTACCAGAGAAACTTTTAGGATGGAGAAACATAGCTTCTTCTTTTATCTCAAGTAACGATTTGACACATGAAATTTCAAGTGCGATAGATGGTTTGCTCTTTGAATAAATTGTTTCTTTTATATTTGTTTGACATGCTTTGCAAATGGTTCGTAATGTTGTTAGATATCAGTGAAGCCTTTAGTCTATTGTTCATGTCTGCCGAGCAATGGAGTCAATGCTACTTTTATTTATTCAAGCGACGAAAATTTCTGTGACTTAATCTGGCATGTGATTTTGTAGGATTCCCTTGGAGGAAACAGCAAAACAGTCATGATAGGTATGCTGAACGAAATATAGTTTCTAATTGTAACAGCCCCTTTGGATGGTGAGAAAGGGAGAGAGAAAATATTCGATTCTTACCCAAATACTCAATCCAAATGAGTGATTTGGCTAGAAACCATACCCTTTTCTTTTCTTTTGTCACGAAATATCTCCGTCAAAAGGGGCTGTAATTGTCTAGTATCGTAACCTAAAGTATCTCAGGCATCTCCGGTTTTGCTTTCTAATACTCTGGATCCTCGTTCCTTGTTTTATGAATGCAGCTTGTGTAAGCCCTGCAGACACAAACACAGAGGAGACCTTAAACACTTTGAAGTATGCAAATCGTGCTCGCAACATTCAGAACAAAGCCATTGTTAGTATCCGTACCTAATGCTATTTTACTTTTGAACTGTTTTTGCATGATATACTTTTAGCAACATCTCATTTTATTTGTACACTAGATCAACCGTGACCCAATGACAGCTCAACTGCAAAGAATGCGAAGCCAAATTGAACAACTGCAGACCGAGAACCTTTTTCTGCGTGGAGACTCCGGTGGGTCTTTTGAGGAGCTTCAGGTATAGCACTAGCTTGAGTTTCTTTCAGATGTCCACTGTGGTTTAGGGTTACAATAACTGTATGGTTAGTACTCATGTCCTCGGCAATCAATGGGAGTAGTGGTGGGGAAGGAGTGGAGATAGACCCAACCTTTGGGCATATATGCCAAAGTGTCTGCTCTCAGAAAGTTTTACCATTGCAATAGCGTCCTCCTATAACCCCAAAATCAAGGAACTCAAGGGATGTTTTGCTGTGGAACCATGCCTCCAAATTAAAGCCATAAGGCATCAAAGGGGACAGGCCTGTTGACCCAATTCAATGTCTGTGCTCATTATCTTGTGTTAGATGGGGCAGCTTTAACTTATGAAAATTTGATTTTCTGTTTTCCAGATTCTGAAGCACAAGATCTCTTTGCTTGAAGCAAGCAATGTAGAGCTAAGAGGGGAGCTTCAAGAACGCCGAATTTCTTGTGAACATCTCGCGCAACGTGCTCTTGATGCTCAGGTTTGTCTCATTTGGGTTGTTTAGGTTGTTCGATGAGCTTTTAAACCTTACTGGTCTTACTTTGTCGAAGACACTATAAAATTGTATTGTGTCTTGGCTTCTACAGGTTGAAAAAGATAAACTCAAAATGATAATCGAATCAGCTCGAAATGGTAAATCTTGGGATGCGATTGACTCTAATTCAGATCAGGTTTGTCCGAATATTTTGTTTTTGTGCTTATAGTTACTTAGAGATATGATTGCACTATTCTAATAATGAATTTAGACGAAATGAGTTTCAGAACCTCCTTTTTTTTTTTCCCCTTCAGGATTTTGATTTGGTGAAGTCATATGTATCGAAAATTCAAGAATTAGAAGGGGAACTGTTGCGCTTGCAAAGCTTGAATGGTTTAAAAGAGTCAAAACATGGTGAATTTGTTGTTGATTGTCTTGAGATGGATGATGATGCGCTTCACTCGAGAGATTCATATTTTGCAAATATTCATGAGCTTTCATCTGGGTCTAGTACAAAAGATGTCGAAATAAATGGTAAGTCTTAAGCGTATGAATTTCCCATATTTCACATGGTACATTGACTTGAACAGCCACTGCTCATTGTGTCAAGCTATATACCACCGATGGTATTTCTGGTCGAAGATATATGATTTTGCTTGGATTCTTTTCTCACCTCGTCTTTGTTGAGTAAACGCACTCACAGCCACCCCCACGCACGCATATATTTAGCTTATTTTGAAGGTAATTGTAACCTCACTGCCTTATACATGCAGGTGAGGCCGAAGTTCAGGTAAAAGAGTTAGAACATTCTTCTCTTCAGGAGAAACTGGATATGGAGCTCAAGGAATTGGACAAAAAACTTGAACAGAAGGAGGTAGGTGCTTTCTCTCTCAATTGAAAACTCCTGCATGTATCTTGGTAGCTCCGTCTTTCAGTTATTTACTTCAAGATCCGCAAGTGGTTATTGTGCTTCTTCCAGTTCCATGTTTTGGTGGAAAAATGGTGCTCCTCATAACAAGATGCAACTGCAGCAATGCAGAAAGTTGACACACTTTAGTATCTCTGCATTGAGGGAAAACTATCAGCCTTATTAGGCTACCTAACTTGATTGTGTTAGTTCATAAACGCATAATTTACTTATGTGTTAACTGTTAGTCTGTTACTGGTCCTAATTGTCCTTCCTGCTAGATGCAGAATGCCACTACAGTGATACACACTGGGGTCAGCTGACCCATGAAACATTGCTTCTTACTACTATCATGCGTCAATACTACTTGGCCAAAAGAATCATATGATGAATACTGACCCCAGCCGATGCACAAGCACGCATAATTTCTTCACATTATGTGTCTCGTGGAATATTCCTTCTTGACTTGCAACGATTTCAATTCATGAAAGCTCCTCGAATGCCAATGGAATGCTTGCGTTTTGGAAAACGATAGCACTAATATGTCCTTTGGATTCTTCCACAAGGTAGTTGAGAAGTATAATTTAATTTGTGGATGTGATTTGCTTGAAATATATAATTAACTATTTATGAATAAATAAATATTGTATGGATAAAATAGGGGGACTAGGGGAGTCTTAGAATTATTTCCTTTGTTTACTAGTGGATAAGTATTTTCCTAGAAACTATTATTGTGGAAGTTTGTGAACTACCCCATCTCCATAGATTTCCGGAGTTTCCACTAGCTAGATGGGTTGCTGCATTCAATTAAGGTGGGGTCAGTCTTGGAATATGTTTGTATTCTGGATGGGGTGTTTGCTTGTTTTCTTGAACTCTGTCACTCTCCGTTGCTTTGGGGATCAAGCGATTTGGAAGTATACATGAAGGTGTGTAAATTGTGTTGTAAACCATGCAGCAACTAAGCTATGACTGCAGCTCTGACCTTATAATCCTCTTGGGCTGGAATCAATATTCATCATCTACTAGGGTTTACTTTGTTTTTCTTGATCATTTTATTATGTGCTTTAAAACCTCTTTCTTTTCTGAAGGCTGAAATGAAGAGGGTTGCAAGTGTTGACCCCTCAGTTCTTAAGCAACATTACGAGAAGAAGGTTCATGAATTGGAGCATGAAAAAAGGGATCTGCAGGTTGGTTCTGGATGTGTTATTTGTTATTACTCCATTATCTTTTAATTGTTTCTTATTTATCTTGTCAATTAACAGAAAGAGATTGAGGAACTGAGGTACAATCTTGAAAATATTTCATCTACTTCTGGCGAAGGTGCTCAAAAGCTGAAGGAGGATTATCTTCAGAAGTTAAATGTTCTTGAATCCCAGGTGAACCTTCATTTTGTTTGCTTATCTCATCATGATTACATTTTTTGGGGTGGTGTTTATCATGATTTCTTGTCGACCTCGTTTTTGTTTAATCATCTTATTAGTTTATTAGTATTACTTGCTCTGTAACAATATCACTTTGCAGGTTACAGTGCTAAAAAAGAAACAAGATGCCCAAGCTCAACTCTTAAGACAGAAACAAAAAAGCGACGAGGCAGCAAAACGGCTGCAGGATGAGATTCAGAGAATAAAGTCACAAAAGGTACCCATTTCATCTCAGGGCTGGTACATGAAAGCCTTATGTTTATGTACTCATTGTTGATTCCACTGTGCATTATTTAGGTCCAATTGCAACAAAAAATTAAGCAAGAGTCTGAACAATTCAGATTGTGGAAAGCATCGCGAGAAAAAGAAGTTCTTCAGGTATAGTTGTGGATGTCTTACGTGATATTTTAAAAGTAGTTTAATATTGTTCATGTCGGATTGGATTGATATTAGAAACTATTCTCGACTATTGGTTGACTATATAAGGTGCTTTTGTAAGTTTTCTTTAATGCTCTCTTCCAAGATTCCAGACATTTTTTTCAGTAAGTGCTTCATAATGTATTAATCTAGTTTGTTTATAGTTTATATTCTGCTTATTTTGTTTCAATTTCTGGATTTGTTCCAGTATCAACTTTCTTTAGGATATGTTTCATTTGTCAACAGCTTAAGAAAGAAGGAAGAAGGACCGAGTATGAGATGCACAAGCTACTTGCTTTGAACCAGAGGCAAAAGATGGTAAGTTCCTGAAGAGCCAACATTCTATATATATATATATAGGGAGCATTTCTAATGAGGGCTCCCTCACTTTGCTACGATGAGGGACCTAGCCCTTTTTCAACTTTCCGGACCAAATTTCGACGATCCGAACCGCTCAATATTTTTAAAACGTGTTTTTAAGGTCTACCGTGAGGATTTGTAAAAAAAAAATACCCGAAAGGGCTTGATCCGATCAGTTTTTGGTAAAACGCTATATATAACATTTTTATCAAAAACTGATCAGATCAAGCCCTTCCGGCTAATTATTTTTTACAAATCCTCGCGTTGGATCCTAAAAATATGTTTTAAACACATCTAACGGTTCGGATCGTTGAAATTCAATTCGGAAATGAAAGTCCCTCATCGTAGCAAAGCGAGGGAGCCCTCATTAGAAATGCTCCCTATATATATATTGTTTAAAAGGTTATTCCTCAACAAAAAAAAAATTCTGCTTTTTTGTCAGGTTTTGCAACGGAAGACAGAAGAAGCTTCCATGGCTACAAAACGGCTAAAAGAGCTATTAGAATCTCGAAAGGCTTCGTCACGTGAGACTTCTGGTTAGGATATTTTTGCTCCATGTTCCATGTTTACTTTGAGTTGGTCTGCACGTAGTTTGTTGACATCTTTTGTGGTTTGCTTAGGTGCTGGAAATAGTAACGGTCCTGGAATTCAGGTATCTATAATAACCCAGTGTTTAGTTCTGTGTGACTGCCTTCGTGTCTAAGTTACTTCACATTTAATAAGATGTTGTGGTGGTGTTCCTTTGATGGGTTTGGTGTGGCTTTTACTTATAAGTTGATGCTTATGTATTTGATGCTCACGTATTTGATGCTTGTTTGTTCTAATAATGACCTCTTTGTGTTGAGAAGACACTGATGCAGACAATTGAGCATGAACTCGAAATCACAGTACGGGTGCACGAAGTACGCTCAGAATATGAGCGTCAAATGGAAGAGTGAGTCACATTGTAGTGTCTTTTCTTCTAAATCTACTGAATGTCAGTCCTGTATTATCAGGCAAATTGTCTTTTTGGTTGCTTAGATTGACTCATGTTTAACTGTTTTAGTCTCACACGTAAAATGCTAAAGTGGTAGTAACATTCTCTGACTTCTCAGTGATGATGCGGTTTAGAATCCTCTGATCTGTGAAACACTAAGTGAGTTCAATCTACTCCAGTTGCAATTGATTGAGGTAATTTGGTTTTGGTTTCCAGGAGAGCTAGAATGGCTAAGGAGGTGGCAGAGCTGAAGGAAGAAGCACAGAACTTAAGGCGAACAAATTTAAGGTCAGAAACCTTGTTTTTCAATCTCCCTTCCTGTGTAACTTGTGAGGTTCTGTTTCTTCCTCATCAAGATTATTTTTTGGACACTATTGCATAAACACCTTGTCTTCATTTTTCTATTGCAGTGGTTGCCCTCAGACAATGTCTCCTGGTGCAAGAAACTCAAGGATTTTTGCGCTGGAAAACATGCTTACGACATCATCCAGCACCCTTGTTTCAATGGCATCACACTTGTCAGAAGCAGAAGAGCGTGAACGGGCTTTTAGCGGCAGAGGACGTTGGAACCAAGTTCGGTCTCTTGCTGAAGCAAAAAATATAATGAATTTTCTATTTAACTTAGCGTCTTCCTCCAGGTAATTATCATCCTAGCTAACGAAGGCAACCCACAAAAAAGGAAGTTTTTTTTTGGTTTTCTGTCATTGAACCCCATTCTCTGATTTCTGAAGGTGCCAATTACGGGGTAAAGAAGTGGACTGTAGGGAGAAAGATTCTGAAATAAGGGAATTGAAGGGAAAGATTGTGAACTTGATTAGACAACTGGAAATGCAAAAGGCCGCGCTTCTTCAGCAGGAAAAGATGCATGTTCGTGCACGCTTCAATCTCACAGTTCACTGCTGTAGTCATTAGTGTTTTGAAATTTCAAGCTAACAAGATTACGATTTGATTTTGTTACAGAAATTAGCTTTGATGAAACATTCCATGGACAATGCAGCAAGATCAGGGAATTCTGACCTGAATTCCGGGGAAGCACATGTCTATGATTTACGGCCAAAGGTATCACATGGCTCCTTGTACACTTACATCTACAACTACAACCACCAGCCATAAGAGCCATTGCCATTTCCAATTTACGGTAGAAGTAGTTTTTGGTTACTTTAGATCATTTAGTACGTTAGAAGGGGTGACCACTAGTTCAGTTGTAAAAAAAAAAAAAAAAAGCCTATTAACGTTTAGGACAAGGTTGTGGTTTGCGTCTTAGGTCTACCCCTTCCCGCCATGATAACTGGGTGTAGTTTTAGTTTGTTGCTGATACCCTTTTGTTCTTGCTTGATCCTAGGGGATGCGAGGCTCCATGGTTTTTACCAATCCAGGTAATAACAGTCGGTTATTGGTGGACATGGACACATCTGAATCAGAACATTCAGACCTTGATGCAGCTTATGACGATGATGACACTGAGTGGGAAGCTACTGAAAAGCGGCTTGCCAAGAAAAGGAATTCTAAAACTGATGGGCGTATGGGATCCTTGCCAGACCCTATAGAAATCCATGATTCTGGAAGTTTGAAAACCGAGGCTTCTGATGAGAGAATGACAGCTGTAACTCAGAAAACTGCTTCTGGACTTTGTTGCTCCTGCAGTAAAGGCTCATTGTGCAAGACAATGAGGTGTGAATGCCGGGCTGGTGGAGGAAGTTGTGGGGTCTCGTGCAACTGTGTATCCTCTAAATGCAGCAATAGAGAAGCAACTCTAACCAAGGCCTTGGATTACTTGCCGGATTCAAAACTGGCTGATTGCGATGATGAAACGGAGGGGAGCCAAAATCTTGCTTCTGAAGGTGCAAAGCTACTTCAGAGTGCACTAGCTGAGAAGCATGTTGAGGCAAATGATGGGAATGAGCCAAGAAGGAAGCCTTTATCTGACATAGGCAATACTGTGGTATAATATCTTCTGTTTTCTCTATGAATAGATTGCGGGGTTGTTTTGTCAAAACTCTAGATTCTACAAAAGCTGATTCTGAAATCAGAATCCAAAAGTATAAAAATCAATGTTTCAGAATCAGCTTTTTAGCAGTATTAAAAATTGTTTTTGGCCCAAAAGCAGTTGCCAAAGCTATGATAAAAATGACAAAAATACTGACAGCTTCCAATTGGCTAAATCTAAAATCACCTTGCCAAATGCTATTGCAAACACCCATATGTTCTCTTGAGCTGTCAATCAGACTTGGACTCAATAGCTTGTTTTCTTGATGTTTTGGAAAAGAACTTGAGAACTCAAACTCATTACAGGACCATTTTGGTGATTCTCAACCCCAAGCATTCATATTACATTACAGTGCACTGACCAAGTCATTTGATGGCTACAGGGAAAATCGAATGCACCAAAACCTAACCAGAGAAAGAAATGGAGGAAATCCGTGATTCAACTCATTCCTGTAGCTGCCCCAACTCCACTTCCAGAAAGCACTGAAGCTGTGAAGAAACCAGAGAGCAGCGCCATTGAGGCAGAAATCCCGCTACAGTTGCCTAGAGCGATGCGGTCAGCTGCCTCAAACAACAACCTGTTGAGAGAGAGGAATTCTGAGCAGTCAGATGTTTCTGTTGTAAATAAAGAGGGTGGTGGTGCACCAGCTCCAACTAGTCCACCTCGGCGACAAAGAATTACAGATGAGAAAGAGAACCGAGGCCTTTAAGTTGGTATTCTTTTGGTGGATTTTGATGCTGATATCTAACAGAAGCGATGGACTTATGGTGGTGGTGAGGGTTGGTCAATCCTCCATTGATCAGGTTTTTTCTGATTGGATTAGCAGAATGAGTTGCTGCTGTAATTTAATTGATTAAAGATGACTGTACTCTGCGGGTTGTTCTAACAATGAGTCCACTGTTTTGTAATCAAGATATGCACTCTAGTTTCTTTGCCAAGTCTGTACTCTAGTCTCTTTTACACAAATTGCTGTTTTGAATGGAATTTAAGTTTCTTCAAGCCCAAAAGAGGCTCCCCTATTGTCTACCATTACACAATTTGAAGAAGTTTTACTCCCTCCGGTCCTAAATAATGGTTCACTGCGAAAGATTGTGAACTTCATGAATTATGCTCGAAAGCATTTTATTTTTTTATCTTAAAATTGCACGTCTTTTTGTAGTGGACCATTATTTAGGAATGGAAGGAGTAATACTGGAATTTTCAGACTCTTAACTGTTGTGACGACACATAAAAATGATCCATAAAGATGATAGAAACTCTGCATATCCATTACTTTTGAGTCACTAAACAAAATGAAATGAATTTTCTTGGATACATCTATTCCCTTTTCTTCACTCAACCAGAAAGAAAAAAAAATATTTCGCTCACACTTCATCCCCTTTTCTTATGCTAACTCATTTTACACAGCAAATTTAAGATCACGTGAAGTTTTCAGATGTGTGAAAACAAACATGATGAAAGATAGTACTGTAGTAAAATATAATGACATGATTCAGAGCCAGACACTGAATTGAAATGCTGAAAGCAGCTCTCCTTTCATACCAGAAACTGGGTCTAGTTCAAACCAAAACTCAGTAGAGGCCCTACAACAAAAACAAACAAATGTGCTCACAAAAAAGAGGACAAAAAATAAACAGAGAAAAATGACAAAGGCTCTAGTGTCTCAAACTCTTTCATAGCCGATCATTTGGGTACCGCTTTGAGATTTCTCTTTTAATGGTTATTCTCTGGTATTTATTGTTATTCCAATACTTTGCCGGATGTAATTTCCACCCAATAGCAACCACTCCAAGAAATCCAATACTCGAGTTGACTAGCAATCCAAGACTCTTTAAGGGTTTACTCTGTCGATGTCAAGCTTAGAAATCCAATACTCGAGTTGACTAGCAACACATTCTGCACCGGTCGAACCGTATGAGCAGAATTTCTTGATTGAATTTTCTACTCCAAGAAACTCGTAAACATCTTTTTCAAACACTGGATTAATACTTCTCAACTCATCAAGACTCAGATCCTGGAGCTGGCAGTTTTTAGAAACACAAACCCCAACAGCCCTTCCCACTATATCGTGAGAAGTCCTGAAAGGAATTCCCTGCAGCCCAATAAGCACGGCAAATAATTAGACATGGTTTTTATGTTTTTGCTTCTCTAATGCAGGAAGTCAGAGGCACCGAACTGATTGAAGTTATGGAGGGAAGAAGGCATTAAGTACTCCTGGAAGGTAAAAACAATTAGTGAGCCACGGGCAATGACTTGCCTTTTTCACGAGATAATCTGCAAGTGTAGTGGCATCAAGATGACCAGCTGGCAAAGCCTTCCTTATTCTCTCCTGGTTGAAGGTTATGTTCTGCGCAAACTCTGCTGAAACTTCCAACATTCCTATGATCGTTTTGACACTGTCAAATACGGGTTCCTTGTCTTCCTGCGTAAAAAACACAAACATCAATCTCTTAAGACCACATATCAATGAAGACCTTAACGACAAAATCAAATCAAATATTAAGGACGGTGAGCTGACGTAGTGACGTGTGATAGCACCAAACAAGACAAGTTGTTGATGACAAAAAAGACAAAAAAAGGAATGCATGCACATTATTTTAGGCGAAAAAATATTAGATCTGGGATAAAAGTGTTTTTATGCTCAAATAAATCCAACTGAAACCCCCTGCCTACAATGAGCAGTTGTGGTTGGTTAACACACTTGTTGTCATTTAACACTAGCGTACCTGTAAATCACGATTGTAAGCGTGAGGAAGTCCTTTGCACAGCACAAGAAGGGAAACTAAATCTCCAACAACTCTTGCAGACTTCCCACGAACGAGTTCCATTGGATCTGGATTTTTCTTCTGAGGCATTATACTACTTCCTGTTGAAACTGAATCACTAGGGGTAAGAAATCCAAATTCTTCTGATGCCCACAGTACCCATTCTTCGCCAATCCGCGAAAGATGAATAGCTATGATGGAATTAGCAGAAAGAAACTCCAAGACGAAATCCCGATCTGAAACTGCATCGATGCTATTCCAAAAGTGATATCATCAAATATCAGAGGAAACCAGAGGAAATAAAATGCAAACAATTACAGAGGCAGAATTTAAGCAAATAATCTATTGAACTGCTGGGGCTCTGTTACGCATTGATACTGCACAATTAATGGGCACGATGATAGTGATAAATTTTGTGGGTCAAGAAATTGATAAGAACAATAAACAAGATAAAATTCAAGAATGATATAGGTGGTTTCCAAGATGCTAATCAGAGATTCAGAGCTTTAATTCCTGATGTTATTATGTCATGAAAAACATAATTGGAATAAAGAAACACAGATCAACAAGCAAACAATGGGTTCAATGTCTTATAGAAAGATAAGGGTGCGCACTGTATTTCAAAGAAAGTTTAAAAATCTGCAATTAGTGTCCAGATGTATCCAACAAAAAATTCCAGAATTCACTTCTATTACCCCACCCCCTACCCCATCCTGAAATTGATATCCAATAGCCAATCGTCGAAATATGGAGTAGATTCACCATTCACAGCTGTCACATTGTCGATACTTCTGAACTATTGAAATAAGAACGAAAAATATAGGTAGTTCATGACTTGTATGACTGTATCATGGGGAAACCTTGTGTTATTAGATAGGTATAAGGATTTTGAGATCTGAGACGATTTGTCTATCAAAGTTGACCTTTTTTGTTGAACTCCTTGAAATGGACCATGGTTATCTTTATGCAAGTTCTACCCCCATAGGAAGAACTGAGGACATCCCAAAGCCCATTAAAAGATGAAGCTGGTGAGCTTAAGACTCTTAAGAAAACATTTGCCAACAATTAAGTCTAGAGATGTTAATACTAGAATAAATGACCAATGTGAAATATTACATTGAATCAACAATTGGCTCCTAATGGACCATGGATCAGTCTACAAATTCCATAATGTAGTGCACCAAGTCAACAAAACTTCAATTGGAACAAAAGCAAGATTTTAAAGTTACCAATTCAGCAAGGTAAATGGGCTAAAATTGCCTCAGTATGTACCTGTTCCTTAAGGGAGCAGTGAATCCCAAAGCTTTAGAAGTCATAAATCTATCAATGGGAAGGCCAGTTCCTGCCAATGCACAAGCACCTAGGGGGCAGAAATTTAGCCTAACTCTGCAATCTAGTAAACGACCAGCATCACGTTCCAGCTACAGGACAAACATTGCTGCCAAAGTTAAGATTACAGAAGTAACCAAAAATTAAAGAACAAAGCATTTTTAGCAACTTAACGTGAGGATTCAGTCAAGTTTTACCCAAAGTAAATTATTGACTGACAATACAAATAAGTTGGAAGTTGGAACTAACATGCAATCAGCCAAATTCCCGGTAGGAAGCCATAACTACTTTCATTGTTTCTAACAACCTATTGAGACTAAGGCTCGGTTTGGTTTGGTTATTGTTTTCAAAAACTGTATCACGAATACTCAACAACAAACCTTTGTCCCATTTACATAGGGTGGGTGATTTGAATCCATTTCTTCCACTTGGTTCCATTAGAAATATCTTCTTTCAATTCTTACCTCCTAGCCATCTTTTTCGTCCCCAAACAACATATGCTGACTAAAGAGAAAAAGGTATTGTGCTTGTGACACTAACACGCATATTTACAACTGATACACTTTTTTTTTTTGGCCCAAAGCAACAAGAGTTGGAAGTTGGGAGTCAAGGTGGACCAGTATTCTACATCGTTAACAGCCACTGCAAGTGCTATTCAAAGGAGACCCTAATGACTGGTCTGATAATTTAAAGTTATCAAGATTCAGGCTCTGAAAGCAGTTATTGATCCAATTAGCTTCAAAACTAAGTTAACGACAATACGACATAATCAACTTAATCATCAGTGACCAATCTGATAATTTAAAGTTATCAAGATCTGAAAGCAGTTATTGATCCATTTAACTACAAAGCTAGGTTGACGCCTGTAGTTAAAAGTGGAATACATATAAGTTAAATCCATATTCGCATTCCTTTTGGCATTCATACTCGCTAAAGCATGCGTACTTTGTGTACAAAGTTTGAAAGAAAAGATTGCCATTGTTCTCATATGCATAAACATTGAATAATGGGAATGAGATAATGTCCAGGCTTCAGAGCAAACAGCAAACATACATACAATCGTGGAAACAAAGCATATCACCACAAGCTTAAGATAGTGCATAAGTAACTCAATGTGAACCTGCTCAACATATGCTAAGAGGAGATGTTGCAGTAGAACAGGTTGTGCCCTCTGCAAATGTGTGTAACCAGGAACAATCAGGCCTTCATTTTTCACAGCCAACATCACAAGTGAGACCTGCAGATTACAAAGCATAAGATCCCAAGTGAGCGGGAAAATTCAAAATAAGGATACTTGTTCCAAACAGGAAAAAAAGAAGAAGAAAAAATGGATAAAGGATATTCATCTACCAGAAAGTAACTTATGCCATCATGAAAAAGCTTAGTAATCTTATGAAAACAAATGTTCATCTTCATTTTCCTTCCCCTTCCGTAACTATAAATACAGATTTTAAATTTGTTTTGTCAGCCTGCAAGGTTTTAATTAGCTATCGTTACATATGGCATCGGCCGATATGTAATGGTTTTTAAGCCTTCCGATACTCTTAAACCCCGACACACCGGTGAGATGCATATAGCAATGTTTAGCTATGCATCTATCACCATAAGTTTACGTCCCATGCTTAAACTTAAAAATAAATAAGGTATAAGTAAGAAGTTATGAAGAATCTTGATGGACACGGGACTCAAGAAATCGTTTGCATAACACGGCTAGGAAATGGTAAATTCTCTTCCTAATATTCCTTCAATGTACCTTTGTCACTTCTCTACAAATTTTGGTGAACATTTAAAAATATGTTCAATTTGTACCAGATAATGGTGTCAAATTTTAAAAATTTGGTAATTATATCTGTTAGCAAGTTTTTAGGAAGTCTCAATATATGCCAGTTTTTTGGTCATACACACCTAAGAAATGTCCAAGTTGCAACAAGAGAGTAAGCCACGTGTCGAAATTAAGAGCTTTATTTCTTACTTCCGGACACCATGAAAAGAATATTGGACATGTGTCCGAGAAGTGTTAGTGTTTGACATGTGTGGGACTTGGACACGTATCCTTCCTTGAATTGCTGTACTTCTAAACTTGGGAGAGCACCTATGCGGGTGCACTTCGGAAAGTGCAGTACCAAGCATTAGAGTGCGCCGAGAGTTAATTGGTTGTACGTGAGCGAACAGTGTATAAAATCTTTTCATTAAGTTTTTTGATGGTATTCAGCTGCTGCAATACTTAACAAATTGTTCCATCAAAATTGCTTTTTGCAAAATGGATCAATCTAAAGTATCCAATAACGAAGACAAATAAGAAAAACAAGTACACAACCTGAAGGCGTTTAATATATAAAAGAATTGCATCAGTAGCATCGCGACACCACAAGCGAAAATCAGTCAAAACTTGATCATTTCGACTCCGAGCCGTATGAAGTTTCTTTGCAGGTTCACCAATCAAATCTGTAAGCGCAGCTTCAATGTTCATGTGCACATCCTCTCTGTCAGTCCTCCACACAAACTCCCCTGCTTCAATTTGTTTTTCAATCTGGTCCAGACCTTGTAATATACTATCTCTATCACTGTCGCTCATCAACCCCTACAGAGGACCAACAAATCAGCTAATTATAACGCGTTTCAATACAATTAAAAACAATACCATATGCATTCTTGACAAAATGTAGCAGTAAAAACCAAATAAACAATCAATCTTCACCTTTCCTTCTTGCGGACATACAAGAATGACAAAGAAACAACACAATTCTATGGACAGGTTCCTGAGCAGGGGCAGACCCAGTGGGGCTTAGTGGACAAGGGCAGAGGGAGGGTACGACAAGTGTGTGGAAAAAAGCAATAAATGTTTTACTACTTTATACACCAAACCTAAAAAACTAGAAATTGCCCAAAAAAACCTTACTAAAAGTATAACTTGTCCAGTATATCAGGTTCATCACCAGTTCAAGGATCAGCTAAATGTTCATCTCCAGCTCAAGGTTCAACTTCAACTCTTATATCAAATTCAGTTACAGTACCAGTACATGTTCCACTAAGTGTGCCAGATGGATTAGTCATCTAGCTCAAAACCGATTGGCAATGAGTGGAGAGGCCGCTCAGCCTCATATATTAGTTTTGGAGGTTATAAATAACCAATGTAGGACAAGCTCTAACACCCCCGCACATGCGATCCCTGACCCGTACGAGAGAGATAAACAAATGATCCATATCATAAGGACAACAATGAATAATGAAACAAGGTGCGCTTAAGGCACACACAACGGGACAATTAATCAAGAGAGTCTAGTCCAAAAGCCTCCAAAAAACTAGCTCTAATACCATGTTGAAGCATCCAACACACAACGGATTGGCAATGAGTGACGAGGCCGCCCAGGCTCATGTACTAGTTTTGGAGGTTATAATTAACCAATACGGGACAAGCTCTAACAGTCGTTATGCAAGTTGCTGTGACAGTGTTGGTTAAGTAGAGTAGTTAGTTAATGTACTCTTTTGGCCTCTAAGTATAGACATGCCCATCTCATTGAAACTATTATTGCTACAACAAGCTTCTTTACCTCTTGTGTTTTGGCTTGAGGCCCTAATCATTGATGTCTAGCTGTTAAATAGGCTCCCTTATTCTCTGTAAATGCCTTATTCTTCTGTTAAATGCCAAGTTCCCTTTGAGCTATTATTTCACAAACCACCAGACTACTTTCTTTTAAGGCCTTTTGGATCCTCGAAGCCAATCTCGTTTTGGTTGATTCCCGACATCAGTTTGCAGGGTGTGTAAAGTATATCAGGGTAATCACCAGTTCAAGGTTCAGTACCTACAGCTAAAGGTTCAAATAAAGGTTTATCTCCGGCTAAAGGTTCACCTCCAACTCTTAAATCAAATGAAGTTTCACAACCACGACATGTTCCACTAAATGTAACAGCTGAATTATTTTCATAGGTTGTTATGCAAATTGTTGTGTAAGTGTTAGCTGGTTACGTAGAGTAGTTAGACAGTTAATGTACACTTGGCCCATAAAATATAGTTACGCTTTGCATATCTCTACTTTGATCATTCATTAATAATTCTATCTAGATTCATTTTCTACAAAGTTGTTAGAACTCAACCCTCTACTTTTGCCCGAACTCATGCCTTTTCAGTGTAACTTCACACAAAATTCATATCCAATTCAAGGTATTTGACCCCACCACCAATACTTCTGGCTCTGCCCAGCTGGTGAAGTCGACCACCCCTACAAAGTTTTAAAATACTCCTTTTGTAGCTGTAATAGTTATAGTTGTAGCAGTAGTTATACCTATAGAAGTTCGCCACTACAAAGTCTTGGGGAAAAACACTCCATCTTGGAGTGTTGAAGTTTAAAATATATTGAAGTTACGGAGCTCCGTCACCACAATAATTGGCAACATATGCATTCGCTCCCGAAAGGTAAAATCTTGTCCATCCACGTTCATAAGTAAATACTAGCATTGTACCCGTTCGATACCAAACCAAACCGAGCCTACATGAACCCGTTCAATGCATGGAAAAAAAAATTCACATTGGTATTTTTTTCCTGGCAGTCGTTTATTGACCATGGACAACGCTAATTGATAAAAAAATCACATTGGTATATTTCCCGGTCTCGTGTATCGAACGGACACAATGCTACTTAATAAAAACAAACACATTGAACTCCCTCTCCCCGCTCTAGCTCCCATGTCCCCCCCC